>CAUYRT010093483.1:0-11322 GCA_963574885.1 Lepilemur ruficaudatus
TGGCATCGTGGTGACTGATAGGTGAAAGTGAATCCGCTTAACGTGCAATAAACGACAGTGTTTGGGTTTTTGCCCCCAGAATTGCCTGCTCCCCCGCTTTGAGAAAACGGTCATTGTGGCCCCAACAACTGGGGAAATTCCACCAAGTCAGCTATCTGAAGCATTTTTCTTAGAACTTGATAAATGCTAAACGCGTCTTTGTGGGAGTTGTGTAATTTTTAGTAGGTGCTCAAATACTTGCTTACCTTGGTATTTACTTTTAAATTTTGTCTTTATGTAAGTTATCCTCAGGCCACGTGTATCTTGAGGTCTAAAAGATTGAGTGCAATAAACCGTGGTTACCATAGTCGTTTAAAGATTCAGTGACAAGTGTCCACTCTTTTATTGGTCTTTTAAATTTAAAGTCCTGTTAGTTTTGCTATGATACAGGTTGTGAGCCCCAAGCCATGTGCAGAATCAACATGAAAGTAATTTTTTTGACAGAAATTAAAATCTGGGAGAACATGGCTTCCTAAAATTTAAGTAACTTGGAACTGTCTTAAAAATTTATATCTTTGAAAGTGAAGAGCACCGTGATAGAATCTTCATCTAGTCAGTAAATAGCGAAGTTCCAAAGTGGCTAGACTGTTCCAACAAGAAAATCGTTGTTTTGTTAGTTTCTGAAATAGTTTTGTATATGGGCGATCTTGTTTGGGGTAGCTCTTTAGAAGCTGAAATTTTTTCCTAAAACGGAAGGTAGAACTTGAGACTCTATTCTTTAGGTCGTTTTCTCCCAAAAGTGTAGATACTGGATAGGAATTTTGATAACAATTTGTTTTTCTTATTTTCTGGTGGATTCTTCCTTCTAGCTCTCTTGATTCAGAATCAGCTACGTAAAAGGACTTGACTTTCTCCACCTACCTCCTTATTTATTAGTACAGTATATTGCAGCTGGTTTTTAGAATGACTTCCCTGTTCTGATCCTCCAGCAAAATTGGAGGAGGGTTGTGAAGGCTCTTTTCTGCCTCCAGGTTTTAGTGGCTGCAGGAACTTTGTTGGTATCTGTAATGAAGAGGGCTATACAGCATTGTTTTCTTTCTGATTTTTTACATTACCTAAATAAGGAAATAATAAAACTAAAATATTACCCTAAAATGTGGCGTCATTTTATTTCTTTTCTGCTGATACTAGTACTGTGCTGTGGTGGATGGGATCTCTGGTTTTACAGTTAACCAAAAGAGAGTTTGGGTCAAGTATGAAATAAGAAGGGGAGGCCAAGTCTTGGACAAACTCTTCTAGTGGTAATACAGTTTTAGTTGACCGAAATCGTTTTCATTTCTACTTAAAATGTTTAAGTTTAAATGTTCTGATTATTTGGTTTGGGATTCCCATGAGGATGGGGTTAAGACCTACTAATAAGGTAGAAAGCAAAATTGATTATAAGACTTTGAATGCTAGTACAATACTCATTTTGACTAATTCTGCAAAACTGAAGAGTGTGTCTGGTAGCAGGACACTTCCATTTTGTAATGTCTTTTAGCTCAAGATGTTGGAGTTTCTCAGAAAACAGAGTTCCATGGTTAGTTTGGTTCTTAACTAGTCCTCTGCTAATGGGAAAGATTGTATTTTGATCTTCAAATGTAGAAATGGGTTTTACGAAGTCTAGGACCTGTGTGGTACCTAAGAAGCTGCCCTCTCCCACATTGACTGGACGAGAGTTCTCATATGTCTGGGATTTTTAGTGGATAGGGAGAAATAATTGGGGATTAGGCAGAAAGAACCTTGTTCTAAAAATAAGTTACCCCCATCTGCAGTCATCTTTCACTTTCTGGGATCTACAGGCCTTCTCTTTGCCAAAAGTCATTAAATAGTTGGGCTCTGTATTTAGGTGCCCACTCACAAATTTACTGTGTATCTTGGGGGTCTTTCTCTGGGGTTGAGCCATGTTCCCTTTAGTTTAGCAAACCTGTGGCAAACTGAGTACAACAGCATTATTTGTTGGAGACCTAACTGCCTCCTGGGACTTTTCTTTGATGCTAAAGATTCTTTAGATTTTTCTGCTTTGTGACTGTAAATGGGCTGAAGTAAGTTGAGCACTTGGAAGGAAAAAGCTTTTCAAGGAAGTTGAAACCTGTTCTTAAGTTTCTCAGCACTTGAAAGGGCTAGGTGGTAATCCTTCCCATTATAGTGCTATTTTTAATGAGGTGTTCTCCTTCCTTGACAATAACAACCTGGCCTTAACTTTTACTAGTTGGTTATATGGGTTTTGTTGGATGGTGTCTGTCCTTCTAATACCCAGTCATTAACGTTATTGCCTAAATGCTGCTGCTTTGGTTTGCACGTAAAAAGATTATTGTGGTTTTTTTTTTTTTATACTGATAGAAGCTGCCTCAAGAGGCAGTTGACTCTCCATTAGCTAGGATAAAAAGAGTGTCCTGCAGTTTGTTAGTATAGGAACAATACGGAACTTTGACCAAAAGTGCAACAAGTCCAAATAACCAAATATTGTAGACTGAAGTTTTATGCTACACTCTTGTGACTTTATTTTCTTTTTTAAAATAAGGAAGTATAACTTATCAAAGCTGCCCACGCCTTGGTTCTGGTTCAGTAACTTGCACACAGTGTCTTCAGGTCCCTATTTGTGAATACTACTTTAGCAGGTTGTGATCTGCTCACATTTTTTGGCTGTAGGTGGAAATGGCCAAGAGGCTGTAAGGATTTTCTAGATTTTACTTTTAAGATCTAAATTTGTATTTGGTGAGATCTAGTAGTTGACTAATCTAGAGCTGTAGTTTAAAAGAGGGTTTCTTAATCTGAGCACTGTTGACATTTTGGGCCTGACCAATTTTTCTTCTTGGGGATTATCCTGTGCAATGTAGAGTGTTCAGCAACATTCCTAATCTCTACTCAGGTGACCGTCTCCTCCCTTCCTGTTGGAATAGTCAAAAATATCTGCAGAGATTATCAGAAATGTCCGGGGGTGGAGGGGCTGGTGGAAAGACAGTGGTCCCTGTTTGAAAAAAACTGGTTTAAACCGACTGCTTTCTAAAATGGTGTGGTGTGGGTGGGGTCAAGTTGCGGTATTATGCCAGTTGCAAATTTTAACAGGACTGTGATCAATAATTTCTTGCCTAAAGAAATAACATGCCACATAAAATAAGCATTGTTGAATATTTTCCACCAATACTGAGGAACCTTATCAAGAGGTGATAAAAGGGTTTTCTTCCGGGAGTTCTGGGCAGTCCGGGCTGTAAGGGGCAGCTGTGTACTTCTGTGCTTGTGAGTGAAGTGCTAGCTTTGGACATTAGAGACCTGAGCTGCTTGTGCCACAGTACTTGTAAAGCATGGTGGGCTAGAAATTGAAGTTCACTGAGAAACATGCTACAGAGAGGAACTTGATTTAAAATTCTGTTTTTATTATCAGAGCCTTGTTGCTTTAGCAAATTAGGTGAGAGCAGTTCTGTAGGTCAGGACCCTTAATTTCTGAAATGGCCAGTGGTCAAAGAAATGTGCAGTAAAGTTAGTATTTAGGGAAACAATGTAACTTTTAATGATCCCAATTTTTAGAAAAGACTTATTTCAAAGCTTTGTAAGTTCTGCCTTTTCTTTTTGGAACTGCAAAGGAAGATGGCTGCAGGATGTCTTGTCTCACGTGAATGTGGTAAACTGGCTTTTTTAAAGCATAAATTGAGAAGTTTCTTTGCATGATCTGACTTTCCCCAAAAATGATTTCTTCACCTTCAATACCTATTATTTTCTGATTGGCCATTGAGGTACTCTTTGATTTATTTATTTTTTTTAAAGAGACTAGGTTTTGCTTGTTGCCAGGTTGGCATGCAGTGGTGCAATCATAGCTCACTGCAGCCTTGAATAACTGGGCTCAAGTGATCCTCCTGCCTCAACCCTACTGACTGGCTGGGACTATAGGCATGTACTGCCGTGCCCCATTAACTTTTTATTTTTATTTTTATTTTTTTGTAAAGATGGGTTCTCTCTGTGTTTCCCTGGCTGCTCTCTGAACTCCTGGGCTTGGGCTTAAAGCAGTTGTCCTGCTTCAGCCTCCCAAAGTGTTGGGATGATAGACTTCAGCCCTCAAGCCCAGCCTGAGGTACTCTGAAGAAGAGATCTCTCTCCTAAAAGAGGGACATGGAAAATTGTCTTAACTGTTTGACACCTCAGGGCAAACTGTAAATAAGGGAAGAAAGTGTTAGTTGCAGTATGAGGGGCAGAGGAATGGGACTGAATTTAGAAATTGGGTCCTTGGCTTGGCTTTTTTCCATTTTACATATTGGCATAATTTTTTCAGGCAGTCCTATGTGGTCTGGAGAGAAAAGTGTAATTTTCTCAAAGTAGCTGCTTATGTTAACCTGTGGTATGCAGTTTCTGCCTGAAAAATTCAGTTTCTGAAGGGCACACTCCTAAGCATTCTAGGCAGGATAAATCGTGAAGAGTACAAATGCAAATGGCTCTGATTTCAGGGCTTTCACTTTATCTTTCAAGAAGAGCACTACAAAGCTGAGACATTGTGCTGATGGGTACTAGGTGGTAGCTGGTGGGTGATAAAATGACCACTGGGTTGTTTTTTTTCTTTTGAAGAGAAGAGGTCTCAGGTTGCTCAGGCTAACCTTGAACTCTGGGGCTCAAGTGGTCCGCCTTTCTCAGACTGAGTGGCTGGGATTACAGGTGCGTGCCACCACTCCTGGTTTAAAATACTTACTCAACTGTTGGAACAGCCCCATTTAATCAAGCTTTGTTTTTTTAACATTCTAAGTATCTCTTTAAAAACATCATGCTTAGTAGCAGCCATCCTCTGGAAGTAGAATGAGAGAAGTATGGAAACCCACACTTACTAAAATAATAGGTATATACTGCTACTTTGGTTTTTTTTTCAAAAACAAGTTTTTTTAACTTAAAGTAAAAACATTTTATGGGATTAAAAAACTCTTTGCAATTTCCACAAGTAATATTCAGCCTTCTGAGTGCTACACCTGAATGATTTGGGACATTTGCTATACCTCAGACTCAAAACAAATGTCCAACCACAAAGCAGTCAGCCTTCTGTCCATTTTGCCATTTGTGTCTCAAACTGAGATGACCAACAAACAAGTTTAAATTCAGACAACTCTACCAATGTTGTGAATCCTTTCTTGGTGCTGAAAGTAAATTAATTCTCAAACCTCTTTCCATCTCAGGTTGATCTTAAAGCAAGAGTCTAAAGGGTAGGTTCTTAAGTACCCTCATCCACGTGAGCAATAAGGAACGTGTCAGCTTTGTGGAAGATAGCTTGTCTGGTTGACACAGGAGGGAACTTTTGGGAGGGGGCCTTGATGGGGTACAGTAGTGGGTGAAGGGCTTCAGTGCTGAATGAAGGAGATTGATGTTTCCAGTTTTCATTTGTTGGCTCCTTTCCCTGTAGCAGTGGTGTGTTGATTCCCAATGAGATTTCTCTGCTAGGAGATCCTGACAGGTCATAGACAGCTTAACCTTTTTGCTTTATGAATTCATTTGAAAATAATTTAGGTACCTAGTAATGAGATGAATTTATTTATGTATTTATTTTTGGGGGACAGGGTCTTGCTCTGTCATCCAGGCTAAAGTCCAGTGGCGGCATCATAGCTCACTGCAACCTCAAACTCCTGAGCTCAAGTGATCCTCCTGCGTTGGCCTCCTGAGTAGCTGGGACTGCAGTCATGAGCCACCGTACCCAGCTAATTTTTCTATTTTTTGTAAGGACAGGGTCTCGCTCTTGCTCAGGCTGGATTTCTTGACATGAATGAGTTATTTAAGACAGTAATTCAACTTAATCTCTCTTTCTGGTTCCATGTTGAGATTCCACCAGTGCATGGACTTGCAGCCTTGTGAAATGATGATTCAGTTTATCCATTCGCTGAGTGCGCTTGCACTGACCTCCTTCCAAGCCTTAGTTCCTGTTCTAGGAACTTGGGGCTACGTAGCCTCCAAATGCCCTGCACTCTGCAGTGTTCTACTGTGGACTGCTTGGGTGTTGGTAGACTATTGGTAAGGATGGTTGGTGTCAGCAGGGATAGGTCCCTCTGGGTCCCATCTCACAAAGATGAGTGGTGAAAATCTGATCACTTGCTGCAGCCCTTTGCTTAGCATTTCATTAAGCTTATACCTGTGTGACTTTGATAGCTATTATCTATGCTAGTACGCTGAGATCTTTTGGAAGTCCTTAGTTCTGTTGAGGACTGAGATGTGATATTGCTGCCTGGATGAAAGGAAAGGAAGAACCAATTGGGGGGAGGGTGGTTGAGAGGATATACCTGTAAAAGCAGAGTTAATATATTGCTTAGAGTTAGTTCAGCTGTTTTTCATGGACCAGTGCCACAATGAAAAGCTGAGATTGAATATAGATACTGGTTTTGGTTATCTTCAGGATGGAAGAAAACAGTAGCAATTCAGAGCAGCAGCCCCCAACCTTTTTGGCACCAGGGACTGGTTTCATGGACGACTTTTTTTCCATGGACTTGGGGTGGGGTGTGGGGGGGGGGTGCAGAGCTCAGGCAGTAATCTGTGGGCCAATTCCTAACAGGCCATGGACTGGTACCGGTACTGGGCCTCGGGGTTGGGAGTTGCAGATTTAGAGTATCAATACTTGAACCTTAAAAGCGGGATTTGGGGAAGGGTGTGGTATTAGAATTTCTTAGAGCACTTTTTCCTGTGAGTTAAAACAGTAACCAGGTAATGCGTATAAATATGTATCTTGCAGGTCTTTAATATTTGCAGGAATTAATGCAAATCTAGAGTGTAGTGGAACATTTTTTTTTTGTTTCCCTGCTAATGAGTATTTAACCTAGGCAAGGTGTGAATACCTTGCCAGCTGAAATATACTGTTTGGGTTCCTGTAATCAAAGTGAAAATCTGACCAAGGAGGCAGGGTTCTTGGCTCCATGCTGTGAACAGACCGTTCATGGATGATTTGCCATATTGGCCCTCTCCCTGGCAGAGGTCTTCATTCCTTAGGCGGTAGGATGAAGGATAACAAAGCAAAAATCCTTAGAGGGGAGAGTAACAGTTTGAAGGAAGACATACTGTTGTAGCTTATTGGCTGAGTACATGTCTTCTGCTTTTGGAATGGAAAGAAGGTCATTTAAATGTGTATAAGGCTACTGGGGAGGCTGAAGTAGAAGGATCCCTTGAGGTTGGGAGTTCAAGACCAGCCAATATATCAAGACACCCAGTCTTTTAAAAATGTATAGAGTAATCTTTTCTTTTTATCTGTAGTAGTTTCTTTGTGATATGTAAATAAATGGGCAGGGCTAGCATTGTATATTTCATAAACTTCTTACATCTTATACAAACCTTGAAATAGTTTGGTGTTTTTGTTTTTGAGATCAAGAGTCTCACTCTGTTGCCCAGGCTAGAGTGCCGTGACATCAGCCTAGCTCACAGCAACCTCAAACCCCTGGGCTCAAGCAATCCTTCTGCCTCAGCCTCCCGAATAGCTGGGACTACAGGCATGCGCCACCATGCCTGGCTAATTGTTTCTATATATTTTTAGTTGGCCAATTAATTTCTTTCTATTTTTAGTAGAAATGGGGTCTTCCTCTTACTCAGGCTGGTTTCGAACTCCTGACCTTGAGCGATCCTCACACCTCGGCCTCCCAGAGTTCTAGGATTACAGGCGTGAGCCACCGGCGCCCGCCCAGAAATAGTTTTGTATTAACTAATTAAATAGATCTAAATAGTTATTCAACTAGCCCCCATTCTGACAGAAGTGACTGGAATTTCTTTTCTGTGTCTTGTTATTTTGGCTGCAGAGTCTGCTGTCACTATAAGAACTCAACATTAATTACACTTTTGTATGTATTTTCTTTGTTCCCTTTGTCGTTTTCAAATTTCAGAGTCTTGCCTTTTATGTTGTCTGGTCACTAGGTACCCTTTGCCATGTGTGAGCCATTAACCCTTTTGAAGAGGGAGCTTTGTTGGTGGTATTAAGTCTTGTGCCAAAGTGAAGCTGATGAGCAGGTGAGAAAATGCATAGAGATCCCGTAACAGTTTCTCTCCTTTCAGGGAAGTTCCTTAGTTCTTTTGCCAAAAGCATTCAGATTTCTTAAAGCAGTTAAAGATGTGTCTTCTAAGTGAAGCAATGCTTGTTTACCCCTTATTTCTTCCTACTACAATGAGAGTGATTGTGATCTTACAGGGGTTGATCTGGTAGGAAAGTACATTGGGAGCTGAACCTCTATCTAAAATTTTGGGTATGTGGTGCAGTGGTTTCTAGGGAAATCTACAAAAGTCAGTTTTAAAGCTTAAATCTATTCTGTGGCCCAAGTCAGAAACTCGGTGTTAACCATCAGGGCTAAGCAGTACTCTGTGCTTCAAGATTAGGGGATAGCAGTGGGTTAAAGGGGAAGAGTGCCACCCACTCCTTATATACTCTGGAGCCAGGGGTTTTATTTAGCAACTACTATGGCATGGGACTGTGGGGTGTTGGTTTTGTTGACAAAGCATAAAAAGAAAATGCTGAACTTTTAATCATGCTGAGTGCTTCCGGAGTGAGGACACAAATGCTGACTTAGGAGCTCTAAGCATTTCACAACTTTTTACTTTTAAATGATGTCTGCTTCATCATCTGGAGGGTTAAGTGCTACAGTATGAGGAACTTGTGATTGAGGACTGTTGAATTGATGTTGGCCTGGATGCTAAGGGAATTTTGCCAATATTCTCTCAGACGGTTCTTTAAGGCCCAAATACAGACTGTTGTGTGTTACCTGCTTATTTGGTGGTTAAGACTATCATGTCAAGTGGTTGGATTTTTGTCTGAATCCCTTTGTAGGGTGAAATGTCCAGGCAAAAATGGCTGCTGGAGAAGCTGGGATGCTTGATACCCTGCTATAGAAGTAGTCTTTCAAAACCTAATTGTTTTCTTTATTCCTCTGTGTCTTTGTCACTCTCTTATACCAAAAAAAATACTGCTATGCTGACCAGAAAGGAAGACAGATACAGTCACGGGTATTACGTCTGCATCATTGGCAATATGGGAAAAGAGACAAAACCAGAAGATAATTATTCAGTGGAATGAAAAGCGGCTAAAGCGGCTGGTAGTGTCTGTCCATTGTAGCTTGAACTGTGGCGCTTAACATGAACCCCCTTTACTTGATTACATCCCCCTTGGGTCCTCCCACCCTAATTCCAAAGGTAGCTCATGTGGAGTTTTCAGGCTCGCTTAGTTTGCTCAGCTTGCAGTGAGCTAAAGTGGAATTGTCAGCACATTAAGTTGGGAAGTACTAGAAACTAGGGTTTCTGACTTGAGGAAATGGAATCTAAGGAATCATGAAATATACCTTAGACTCATCCTATGAATGGCCCTGTCTCTCACCGATGTTCATTGTCACTTAACACATTCCTCTTTATTCCTGTACTTGGACTTGCCTGACCCTGACAGATAAGCATAAGATTGGTAGAAAGGTCAGTGTTTCTCAGCAATCACATTTCAGTTTATATCTTGATATTTTTGAAGGCTATATTTGCCCAGTGGTAACTTACCAGAAGGAGGAAGCTCTTATCAAGAAATATGCTAGAGCTATAGTTACAGTTAAAGTATCCCTGACCTTAAAGCTTTATCTTTGTTTGCAGAGATCTCATAAATGAACACGTGAAAATTAAGCCAAGCAAGCAAATATTTCATAGGAATCATCAAGAATTCATTTGGAAGGAAAAGTTACTTAGTTGAGATGTCAAGGCTATTGTTAAGCATATTGTAATCCTAATAGCTGATGTTTTTAATAAAATCAAGTTCTGGTGACAATTTGAAGCTTATTTCTTGGAAGAAAGCCATTGTTACAGGGCTACTTCTGGTTCTCATAATTAAATTTTTTTTTCTTTTTTTTTACTGATAGTGCATGCGGAAAAGGGGAAGTGTACTTACTTAAGTAAGTAAGTACAATGGGAGAGAGAAGTAATCCATGCATTCCTCACCCCCACCCCGGAGACAGAATCTCACTCTGTTGCCCAGGCTAGAGTGCCATGGCATCAGCCTAGCTCACAGCAACCTCAAACTCCTGGGCTCAAGCGATCCTCCAGCCTCAGCCTCCCGAGTAGCTGGGACTACAGGCATGCGCCACCATGCCCAGCTAATTTTTTCTATATATTTTTAGTTGGACAATTGATTTCTTTCTATTTTTAGTAGAGATGGGGTCTCGCTCTTGCTCAGGCTGGTTTCAAACTCCTGACCTTGAGTGATCCACCCACCTCGGCCTCCCAGAGAGCTAGGATTACAGGTGTGAGCCACTGCACCAGGTCTATCCATGCATTTTTAATGAATATATTTAGTCTTTCTGTAGCTGACTGTGCTGTAGTTTTAGAGGTTGAATTCAACACTTCTTAAACTTTATTTTGAAGAAAATAATACACAGGGAAATTTAAAAAAATTTTTTTTTTTTTAGAGACAGGGTCTTGCTGTGGCCCAGGGTGGAGTGCAGTGGCATGATCATAGCTCACTTGTAACCTCGACCTCCTGGCCTCAAACATTTTTCCTGCCTCAGCCACCCAAAATGCCAGAGTTACAGGCATGAGCCACCGTGCCCAGCCTAGAAATTTATTAGAGGGAAATACTTCATCCTATTAACTCTAATCTTCACTTGAAATTTTCCAGGTGTTGAGTAATCTAGAGTTTATGACTTTAGAATTAGAACAGTTGCTTTGTTCAGATTATAGGAATACTTTGGATACACCTATGCATTTGAAGAGCAGTTTTCTCTCAGTTTCAGGTAAACTTAGAGATGTCTCATGACTTTGTTCTATATGTAAACTTTATCTGTAGACTTTATATATAAACTTCTTTTCAGTAACTACCTCCCATTTTTGGAAGGATAATTTTTAGGGCCAAGTGAATTTGAGACTAATACTCAAAAATGTATTTCAGCTGAGATCTGTGTCTGTGGACCTGAACATTGATCCCTCACTTCAGATCGACATACCTGATGCTCTCAGTGAGAGAGATAAGGTTAAATTTACAGTGCACACCAAGGTAAGTGACAGAATGACTTTGCAATACAAACAGTGCTAGGTTGTATTAGCCTTTTTACTTACAGTGGATGAGAGAAGAGATTCCCTGAACCGAAATGGTTGCTGTTTATTTATAATGTAGCACTATTGCTAACTAGGGAACCTCCCACCTCCCTTATCAGTCTTACTTACATAAGATAAGGGCTCCAGCGTTTCTACTGCGGTAGAGCCCTAGGGCTGTAGGTATTGCAGATCTTAGTGTGTCTTTTTTTTTTTTTTTTTTTTTTTTTTTTTTTTATAAAGATTGTTACTCTTTTAAAACGGCTAGAATGGCCGGGCATCAGCCGCCCACACAGCAACTTCCGACAAGTG
>CAUYRT010093484.1:0-55594 GCA_963574885.1 Lepilemur ruficaudatus
AGAGACAGGAACACTTTTGCACTGCTGGTGGAACTGTAAATGGCAGTCTTTTTAAAATTTATGTCTTCTATTTCAAAATTCCAATTTCATTTAGTTGTTTGCAAGGAAGATACTGAGTACAAGAAGACCAGAGGCTTTCAAGAACAGTTCTTCCTGAGAACATCTGTTTCCAAATTTGCAAATGTGTTAATTTTTGTAGAAATTCCCAGTTTTTCACCTCCATTAGTCAAGTCACATGTTTCCTGTGGCATTTTCTCATAGAGCAATAATTACTTTTTCTTTTCTTTTTTAACTGACATTTCTATCTTGTCTTATGGACATTTTTGTCAGAAGACAAAATATTTTACTCTGTGAATGTAAATGCCAAAAGATGAGTAGAAAAATCACAAAATTATTTTGAAATGTAGACACAAGGAGTTTGTTATCTAACTTACCTTTGTACCTTAGCAAAACTAACAATTACAAAATGTCATTGACCTTGCAGGTTAGTGGAAAAAAGTAGAAACTCAAAGTTAAATCTTCAAACCATAAATTTAAAAATTCATTGTATACTTAGTGCTATAAGAATGTTAAGTAATCCTAGTATATGACTGTACTTGTAGCATATCACAATTATTCAGTACAAATCACATTCTATTTTCAAATAGACAAGATATATGTTTTCTGTTTCTAAAAAAATTTTTTTTTTTTTTGAGACAGAGTCTCACTCTGTTGCCCGGGCTGTAGAGTGCCGTGGCATCAGCCTAGCTCACAGCAACTTCAAACTCCTGGGCCCAAGCAATCCTTCTGCCTCAGCCTCCCAAGTAGCTGGGACTACAGGCATGCGCCACCATGCCCGGCTAATTTTTCTATGTATTTTTAGTTGGCCAATTAGTTCCTTTCTATTTATAGTAGAGACGAGGTCTCGCTCTTGCTCAGGCTGGTCTCAAACTCCTGACCTTGAGCTATCCACCCGCCTCAGCCTCCCAGAGTGCTAGGATTACTGGTGTGAGCCACCGTGCCTGGCCTGTTTCTAAAATTTTTATTCAGAATGTAATGTATAGCAAAACAAACTGCATTTTGCCAATATTTTCTCTTATTAAAAAAACAATTTGTTCTTTTAGAGAAGATAAAATCCATGTGTTTGTAATTAATTCATATACAACTTCTGAAAAAGTTGCTTGTGGAACTCACTACCTGATATTCAAGAAACCTTCTGACTTTTTAGAAGCTCTCTTCTTACACAGGAAGTCATATTTTCCAAGGATAAACAAATGCAATTCCCCAAAGATTAAAACCAGTTCAAAAAGGTCAGATGGGCTCTAATCTTGGCAAAATCATATTTTCCAGATGTTGTTTTACAATTTAAGGGATGCTTTTTGTTTTTGATTTTTGTAAATAGAAATCCCTTAGTCCATCAACATCCAAATAAGCAAATCTTAATGTACAATTTAAATATCTAGTTTTAATTGTATAATATTATCTCCAATATAAAAATCCTAAGCATGGAGCCACCTCAATCATCTGTTTGGAAAAATTAAGTTAAAAGAACAGGAAAAATCTAGGTTTGTCTTGGGTTCTCAAACTTGCTTGTTTGAACTTTTCTAAATTCTCTGGTAATATGTTAGAACTTTATTTCTATTTTGCCTTAATAGTTATAATGACTATTCTTTTATTCCTTTGCTCTAAAACATGAAATGAATTGGAACAAACATATTGTATGAAAGTTTTAGGCTAGAAGGTGCTGTTTTATATTATTTCTCTAACTTTCCATTATATATTGTGTATTATGTTGCATAGCTTTAGAATGTAAACTTTTATTTTTTTGGTCTACATCATAAGTTTTATATAATTTTTATGGATGTGCCACAAATAATGGCCTATAACATACTTATTAAAACATTTTTGGTGTGCTTCTATCAGGACAATATTATTATAGTTTGTGCATCCATGAGATTATGCCTTGTGTTTTTGGCAAAGAGAAAATTATCATCAGCATTGTACCAATGTTTTATCAAACATTTTTTCAAACATTTAACTTTTCCTTTACTGTCAAGAGTACAGGAAAAAAGTCACTATTCAATCTCTATTTACTTCTTCAGCTCCTGTTTAGTCTTTAGTCTGTAAAAATGGAGTCACTTCTCTTTTCCACCGAAGTTGATCTTACTACAGACACCTGTGATGTGCTACTTGACATAGCCCAGTCTTCATTTTTTCCTACTTCCTGTGGTAATTGCCATTTCTGATTCTTCTTTCTTTTCTCGAACTCTACAGTACTGCTTAGGATTCAGTCACACTGCAACCTCCAACTTTTCATCCTGTCCTTCTGGCTGTTGCTTTCGAATTTGATTCATTGGTTCATTGCTTTCTGCAGCCCATTAAAGGTTCACGTTACATAGGATTCCTCTTCAGTCCGACTTTTTTTTTTTTTTTTGGTCTCTTTTTCACCTTAGGTAAACTCAATTTTCTCTAGAATGTCAATGACCACATACATTCCTATGACTCCCAGTTTGTCTCCATCTTAGATTTCTATCTTTAACTCTAAATCAATATATCCAATTGTTAATTAGAATTCTTTAACTGCAACTTGTTTCAAGTTCAACAAATATAAAATAAATTTAACATCATCCTTTTCAAACTTAACATACCTCTCAGACTGTTAACCTCAGTTAATATCCGCAACCAGTTGCTTTAATGAGAAACCTGGAGTCATGTGAGACCCATTCTCCCCCACTTATATGATCCAATCAAGCACGAGGTCATGTTGATCCTACCCGTAAGAATTTCCTGTAGACTCTGGCTTCTCTTCTTGCACTTTGCCATCACTGTCTTCATTTAGAAACACACCATCAATTGTCTACACTATTGCAGTATCTTGTTTCTAGTCTTCCTCATTCTAGTCTTTCCTCCCTTCCTTCATTTTCTTTAAAGATCTTCTTCGTCTGGTTCTCACCACTGTTTTGCATCAATTACTTTCTGTATTTACTTTTAACTCTCTAAATAATGATTTTCATATACCTTTCAAAGAATCCACGCTCTTTCAACCACCTGTGTAATAGCATAAGCTCTTTTTTTCTTCCTTCCTTTTCCATTTCCAATGCCTACTCTCTACTATCTATCTACCTCCCCAAATGGAGCCTCTTCCCCTTTTTTTCACTGAAGTTGCTCTTATCCTGGACATCTTTATTGATCTGTCTATCTAACATATCTATCTATCGGCTTATATCTCTATTCTGTCTAAATTTGTGTTGTGGATTCATTAGAATTATATTAATGTTTATTTGGTACCTACTGTGTGCCCAAAACTATAGTAGATATTATTAGTAGAAGTAAATGAACAGGTAGAATTCCCAACCCCAGAAGCTCAGTTTTTCTAGTAAATCTTAACTCATGTATTACTCATCTCTTCTCTGAAGGCTTTTCTGATCTCTGCTTCCCCAACAGGGAAGATGTAGGCAACTGTCACTGTCCTCTGAATGTATCATTCATTCAGCCTATTTGCAGAAATTATATTCTATTAATTTCTCTGCACTATCTTGAAGGTCTTTTAGATTCAGGGACTGTGCCCTTCATCTCTGAATTTCTGATTTAATAAGACCAACTCAATAGGTAATTTTTAAAAAATAAACAAATGCAAAACTCTGAGATGTCTACAGAACTCTCCGAGCTATTTAAAATGTATTATATCAAAATTTTAGCTTTTGATTATGTATGCTTTTAGTTTTTCTATTTGACTTTTTGTTTTGCTTTGAAGGATTCTAATTTAAAATATACCTAAATATAATTACAAATTTATTTTCTTTGAACTTTATCAGTTATTTATTAGAAGTGAACACTGTAGTATGTATAGGCAAGCAGAAGTAGAAATCAAAGCCATTGTTCTTGGTAAGTTTATATTCTAATAAGGAAAACAAGGAAGATCTTCATAGCTATATACTAGCATCATTAAATTTTATTTAATAAAATCTGAGGAGTGACTACTGTATGTTAGACACTGTGCTAAATATTATGGATTTTTCAAGAGTAAGGTAAGGTTCCCAACCTTAAGAAATCTATTTTACAAATAAAGAACCAATGTTGCTTGACTATATCCACAACAACAAAAAAATCAATTTTCATATTCAATAATTGTGCTTTGTGAGCACTTCTATTGTTGCACACTTATTTTAATTAAGGACTTCTACCTAGATCAAAGATGTTAACATGACTTCCTCATGTGAAATGTAAGACTTGTGAAATACTAACCACTTGCCTTCTTCCAAGTCCTTTAATTAAAAGAGGACTTTCTTTAAAGCAAACAATTAACTTTGATAATGGAAGTGTAAAAACAAACGCTGTAGACATTAGTAATGATAAAATCATTTGTTATGTGTGAAAGGTGGCAAAACATACTACCCCAAAATATGACACTTTGTTGTAAGAGTAATTTTGAGCTAAAAGCACTTGAAAAATAGGAGGTATAAAAGGAACACTCTGGCCTGTTTGTATCAGGAGAAAAGAAACACTCATCACTGAAGACAGAAGAAAACTCTTATGTGAAAGATGTCCCACTGTTCCAGGAAGTACCTCCCTGCACCCTCTTGTACCAGAGAAGCAGTGTCAAGGCCGAGCAGAAATCTATACAAACAAACCTCATTAAAATGAATCTTACCTTCCTTTAGCCTCTCCATTCATTTTAGTTACTTTTTCACAATTGCCACTCTTTGCTCAACCTACTATTTACACGTTTAGGTTTTGCCACTTCTTTGGGTCTTCATTTTCCTATGAGGGTTCCCATGTATAGGTAAAAATCTGTATACTTTTCTCCTATTAATCTATTTTGGTTAATTTAATTCTGAGGCCCATTTAGGTACCTAAGAGGGTAGAGGTGAAGTTTTGCTTCCCCTGTATAGTCAAGATTTTAATAAAAATAAAAAAATCATTTACTATATTGTTGCTTATCTATACTAAATATTTTACATATATTGTGAGATGTGAAAGCATAACAAGTTTGGAGAAATAAATTACATTGGTATATAGTCTTAAGTCTTGCCATTATATATGATATGTAGCTATGCAGCATTTCTATTAAGTATGTTGGTGTTCATTTACTTTTAGGCTAGAAAACAGATAAGAAAAAGTCTTAGTTTAAGACAAAATCTATTTTCATATGTTTTTGGCCATTAGTCTATCTCATTTTGAAAAGTTTATGGTCATGTCCTTTGCTCACTTTTTTGATAGGGTTGATTTTTTTCTTGCTGATTTTCCTGAGTTCTATATAGATTTTATTTATCAGCCCTTTATCAGATGTGTAACATATGAATATTTTCTCCCATTCTGTAGGTTGTCTGTTTGCTCTCGTGATAGTTTGCTTGGATGTGCAGAAGCTGTTTAATTTGATCAGGTCCATTTTATTTATTTTTGTTGTTTCTGTGATTGCCTTTGGTGTCTTCTTCATAAATTCTTTTCCTAGGCCAATGTCTATAAGAATTTTTCCAACATTTTCTTCTAGAATTCTTATAGTTTCACGCTTTAGGTTTAAGTCTGTTATCCACTGTGAGTTGACTTTTATGAGAGGTGAAAGGTGCGGATCCTGTTTCAGTCTTCCAGATGTGCTTATCCATTTTTTCCAGCACCACTTATTGAATAAGGATTTTTTTTCCCCAGTGTATGTTTTTATCTGCTTTGTTAAAGGCTAGATGGCTGTATATGGGTGGTTTTATATCTAGGTTCCCAATTCTGTTCCATTGGTCTATGTCTCTGTTCCTTTGTGAATACTATGCTGTTTTAGTTACTATAGCCTTGTAGTATAGCTTAAAATCTGGTAAATTGATACCTCCCAATTTGTTCATTTTACTTAAGATTGCTTTTGCTATATGGGGTCTTCTCTAGTTCCATATGAAGAATAGTATTATTTTTTCTAGTTCTGTGAAAAAATGATGTTGGTATTTTAATAGGGATTGCATTGAATCTGTAAATCACTTTGGATAGTATAGACATTTTGAAAAAATTCTCATCATCTCTAATCATCAGGGAAATGCAAAATAAAACCACAACAAGATATCATTTATCTCCAGTGAAAATGGCCTTTATCAAAAAGTCCAAAATAATAACTGTTGGCATTGATACAGAAAGATAGGAACACTCGTACACTGCTGGTAAGACCACAAACTAGTAAAACTTCTGTGGAAAGTAATATGGAGATACCTGAAAGAGCTAGAAGTAGAACTATCATTTGATCTAGCAATCCTATTACTGGGCATCTACCCAAAGGAACAAAAGACATTCTATAATAAAGACATCTGCACTAGAATGTTTATGGCAGCAAAATTCATAATTTCAAAGATGTGGAAACAATTTAAGTGCCCATCAATACATGAATGCATTAATAAAATGTGGTATATATATATACACCATGGAGTTCTACTCAGCCACAAAAAACAATGGTGATCTAGTACCTCTTGCATTATCCTTGATAGAGCTGGAACCCATTCTACTAAGTTAAGTATCCCAAGAATGGAAAAACCACCACATGTACTCACCATCAAATTGGTAGTAACTGATCAACACTTAAGCGCACATATAGTAATAACATTCATTAGGTGTTGGGCAGATGGGAGGGGGTAGAGGGAATGAGTATATACACACCAAATGGGTACAGTGCACACCATCTGGGGGATGTACACCCTTGACACTCTGACTTGGGTGGGACAAAGGCAATATATGTAACCTAAACATTTGTACCCCCATAATATGCTGACATAAAAAAATTTTTTAAAAAAACCTAAAATTAAAAAAATAAAATAAAACAGAAAATCTGTGCTATAATATGGCACATATGGCTATCAAACACATTGAAATTTTGTGCCAGAATATTTTTTGTTCATAGTTGTAGATATATTAATAAAAATACAAGGTGGGTCTTACAAATGTTAATGTCTATCATTGCAAGAATGGACATCAATTCACGTAGTGATATAATAGCAGTGTTTTGTGTGTCTTAAGAATAGAATGAATAAGCTACAAAAAGTAAAATATTAATGTTTCAAACAACAATGTATAAATTTGATATTCCATGGAGAACCATTTCTTTAAAAGTGAAGTTTTGTTTAAATAAATGAATATTTCTTTTTAAAAATGAGCTTATGTAAAGATCCAGGTAGCTCATCTTATGAGAAAATAATACAAAGACCAAATTCTCAATTTTTCATTTCTGGTTATTAAAAACACAAGCAAATCTATGGTGATGATTATAGTCTTGTTTCTACTGTTGTAAATGCAATGTAACTTGGAGTACCTCTGGCTAAATGATGAAGTTAAAGTGATATTCAATATATCCTGTCAATTCATGTTAATTTGTAGTTTTAATTTGTTACCATTCATAGCAGAACAATTTCCTCACCAGGTTTCCTCATTGAAAACAATGCTCAATTTTCCAGAGCTCCTACCACACAATCTTTAGAACTAGAGAGGAAGAATTGATTTTCAGTAAGTGAGGCAGATTACATCCTTGTACAATGTTCATTATCTTTAAAAAAATCTATAGTTCGTGATAGCATGGTTTTTAATTACCTCATTACTCTTAGTTACAATTATTTACCATGAAATATGCACATATTTTCCTCTTTACCAAGAGTGAGATCATGTAATATTTGCTTTCTTGATCACAGACTAGTTTCTAAAAACTGATTCTGTTAGATAAGCAAAATGGTGAACAAAAAAAAAAAAGATGTTAAAAAACTTTTCAAAAAGATGGAGCCAAAGATGTTGCCTTAGAACTCCCTTTCCTCACTTCTAGAATCTGTCCAAAATGATCAAAAAAGAAGGAGTCAGGAGAATAAAATAACCATCAGCAATGAAATAGGGAGCAGTAGCAACTATTTTATATTAAACTTTAAAACATTTTTTCCAGATATTCATGCCATATTTAAACACAACTCTGGGAACTGATAATCAACTTCTTTTTTTTTACATTTCAGAATATTATGGGGTTACAAACATTTTGGTTGCATATAATGCCTTTGCCTTTTCCAAGCCAGGTCTACAAGCGTGCCCTTCCCTGATACAGTGTGCTCTACATCCATTAGTTATGAGTTTACCCAACCCCCCCCCACCTGACCATCCCCCAATGAATATTGCTACCATGTGAGCACCTTAGTATTTTCCAGTTAGTACCAGTTTGATGGCAAGTACATGTGGTGCTTGTTTTTCCATCCTTGTGATATCTCACTTTAAAGGATGGGTTCAAGCTCTAACCAGGACAATATAAGAGGTGCTAGTTCACTGTTGTTTTTGTAGTTGAGTAGTATTCCATGGTATAGATATACCACATTTTATGAATCCACTCATGTATTGATGGGCACTTGGGTTGTTTCCACATCTTTGCAATTGTGTATTGTGCTGCTATAAACATTTGAGTGCAGATGTCTTTATTATGGAATGTCTTTTTTTTTGCCTTTGGGTAGATACCTAGTAGTGGGATTGCTGGATCAAATGTTATTTCTATTTTTAGCTCTTTGAGATATCTCCCAATTACTTTTCACAGGGGTTGTACTAATATGCAGTCCCACCAGCAGTGTAGGAGTGTTCCAATTTCTCCACATCGTCACCAGCATTTGTTGTTTTGGGATTTTTGAATAAAGGCCATTCTCACTGGAGTTAGTTGATATCTCATTGTGGTTTTGATTTGCATAGCCCTAATGATTAGAAATGTTGAGCACTTTTTAAATATGTTTTATGGCCATTATTCTGTCTTCTTTTGAAAAGTTTCTGTTCATGTCCTTTTCCTGTTTATTGATGGGGTTGTTTAATTTTTTTTCTTGTTAATTTTCTTAAGTTCTATATAGTTCTTATTATCAGCCCTTTATGGATGTGTAAAATGCAAATAGTTTCTCCTATTCTGTAGGTTGTCTATGATAAACAACTTCTTTTCTCAGGATATCAGAGCATGGTTGTGAGAAATCAGTGGAGAAAATTCCTTCAAACCCCAATAAATGCCCTGCTTAGGAGACCTCATAAAAAAGATGAAAGCTCTAGATAAATACCATCCCATGTCTTATTCTAGGATGGGAAGAGAGATGATCTGACCATGTCTCATTGTTTCTGGAAGCTTTTATTTTTTTGATCCAGCGCCCTTTGGGGAAACAAATAAACAAACAACACTTTTTGCCACACACTGCCTTAGCATAGATTGCTATATATCAAGTTCCTTAGATTTATTGTGGGTCTTTAATGTAAAGGCAAAAAGAAAAGAGGCAAACTGGAGTAAAGTCACAGATATGTATGTGCTTTTTCTACACTATTCAGAGCCCTCAAAGTTAACTATCTTTGTAGAAGATGGTGCATAACAACCACTGGCCATTTGCATCACTCTTGTCCCTTTAGAGCTGCTACTAGAGTGGCTGAACTGCTTCAGGAGAATGTAAAGACAGTGAATAGAGACCAAGAATATACCACTCCTACTGCCTGTTAATAATCTTCACGAATGGGATTTGTGTGCTTATAAAAGAGGCCCGAGAGAAACCCCTGCCTCTCTCCATGTGTAAGAACACAAGGAAAAGATGCCATTTATGAATTAGAAACTAGGCACTCACCAGACAGCAAATCTTCTGGTGCCTTGATCTTGCATTTTCCAGCCTCCAGAACGGTGAGAAATAAGTTTTTGTTGTTTATAAGTCACACAGCTTATGGCATTTTGTTATAGCATCCTGAGGGGATGGAGACATAACATTGGTACTGAGAAGTGGGTGCTGCTATATAACAAATATCTAAAAATGTGGAAGAAGCTTTGGAACTGGGTAATGGGTAGAAGTTGGGAAAGTTTTGAGGTGAATGCTAGAAAAATCCTGTATTGCCATGAAAGGAAGATGAGGATGATTTTTGTCTAAGAAATGGAAGGATGACCCCTAAGGCATTTCAGAGTTCTTTGAGGCTGCCCCTGCCATCACAGGCCTAGAATGCCAGGGCCTGGGGTCAGAACAATTTGAAAAGCAGGCCTGCTACTGCCCAGCTGCAGCTCACATCAAGGGTTCTGTTCCTCTCACTCCACCGTTGTGCTCCTTGGCTGCCCCAGTTGCAGCTCTAGCAAACCTGGGTGCAGTGTACATTGTGCCACAAAAAGCTATGTGGACACTGTTGCCTTTTGCTTAGAGAGCCACAGGACCCAAGCAGAAAACTGCCATGGGGTGGGGCAACCACAGAAAGCCTCCATTAGGGCAATGCTCAGCAGAGCGTTAGGAACAGGGATGACCCTCCCAACCTTAGAGTAGTAGAGCCACCTGCATGAGAATGTGATTTCCACTGGAGAGGGCACAGATGTAACTCCAACCTGTGAGGGCTTCATTATGGGCTGTGCCCAGCAAATCTGTGAAAGCAGGACACCTAGAGTCTTAGGTGCAGGGGCAGGATTCCAGCCTTAGTGTGTCCAGAAGACAGAATCTCTGTCTCAGTGGGTTGGAGAAGATTATTCAAAGAAGATTATTCCAAAGCCTTAAGATTTAATATTATATGCCCTGTTAAGTTTTGGACTTCATTGGGGATCTGTCCTTCCTTTCTTCTTTCCTATATGTACCTTCTGGAATGGGAATGTCTATCTTATGCCTATCCCACCATCATGTTTTGGAAGCATATAGCATGTTTGATTTCACAGGTTCACAGCTGGAAAGCAACTTGCCTCAGAATGAATCACACATGGAGTCTCACTCATATCTGACATACTACATATTCCATGAATTGTTCGAAGACTTAACCATTATATGTACTTTGTAAAATGCATATTCTATAAGGTATTCTTTGGAAATTAGCAGTTATCAGTCTTGTTGTGCCACCTTTGATAAAATGGTATATGCCCTGACTCAGTTTGACAAGATATGCTTTGGGCAAAAATTTACATTTTGTCTATTTGTCTTCCACAAGCCTTGTAAAGGAAAATGGGCAATTGATTCATGGTATTATGTGCATGTTGGGTGTTGTTTTTCACAAAAAAGAAATTCCAAGATCCCACCAAACTTGTGACTAGGGAGGAAGGTAAAAGAATCTATTTGAAACTATCTTTTACAACAGTGGACCAAGAACAGAAAAGTGAGAAATCACCAATAGAAAGCCTTAGGTTGCAAATCTTATATTCTAGCAAATGTATTGCCAAAATACTGTCTTAACCTAATGCAGGAGAGTATTCTAAAATTGGAGTATACTTTGTAATAGTCTTGAAGCCCTTCCTTTACCCACTCACTCCACTCAGTTGGACTGGGTGGGCTTCTGTTGCAAAAGTTTCAGCAAATATAGAGAAAAGGCAGAGACAAAATCCCCCAATTCCCACAATCACAAATGGCCTCCCTCAAATTTCTTAATTAATGTTATTAATAATGAATTCACATCATGATTAAATTTAGTATTGTCCTTCCCCCATAAAAGCATCAATTTAATGCAAAACAAAATAAAAGACAAATAACACAAAATAAAACCTTGGACATGATCTATAAGCTTAGGTAGAACATGATATGAGGTATTTTTCTCAGTATTATAAGTTTGAAATGGTAAAGAGCTATCTAATCACACAAGAAAACAAGATAAGAATTGAATGAATGATATTAAATTATAATTATTTATATATGACATGATTACATACCAAGAAAACCAAACTACTATAATTAAAATATGAGTTTAGTAAACTGCTAAAAAACAAACAAAAATACCCCAACTCCCTTGAAAGCTAATAATAATCAGTTTTAAGATACAATTAAATAAAGATCTAATCCAGAACACATAAACTTACCAAGAAATATGCAAAACATATATGAAAAGAAAATACTGGTGAATATATAAAGAAGATAAGTAAGTAGAGAAATATTCCATATTTGGCATACTTTACTTTTGTTTCTTATGTGAATTTTTTACATAGTTGAGATTATACCACCTATCTTATTTTCCTGCACTAAGCCTTTTATGATATTACCCCTATAGCATTAACATTTCCAATGGCACAACACTTCCAACACATTTTAAATTACTGCATAATATATTATCATATATATATGTGCAATACCATTACTACATACTGGTCATTGAAATTATTTGTAGACAGAGAGAAGATAAGGAGTCACAGGATAATGATTCTACAGCTCATCATCAGGCCTGTTTATGCTGACTATTTCCTGACTCTGTGGAACAGACTGTGCATACTTTCCTTGTTCCATTTCTTTTCTTTCCTTCCCTTTCCTTCCCTCCCCTCTCCCCTCCCCTCTCCCCTCCTCTCTCCTCTCCTATCCCCTCCCCTCCACTTCCTTGCTCTCCTCTCTTCTCCTCTTTTCTTTTCTTTTCTTTTCCCTACCTAGCCCATACCAGAATCTATATCTTGATAAAATTCCTGTTTTCCAATTTCCTGGGGCTAAGATATGGTCTCTTAAAAAAAAAAAAACACTCTATTTTTTCAAGACCTATTTCTTATAGATAAAATAAAGGAGTTATATTTTGTAATTGTTATATATTAATATGATACTCCATAAGCCAATGAGAAAAAATACATTTGCACATAGCCTACTTTGAATTTTTCAATTATGGAAGTCAATATATGATATTTGAAGTAAAATAGGAAAAATACATGGTTTTCATAACTTAAAAATAATTTAATTCACCTAAACAATGGAATAAATATACCATATTTAGAACCTTATTAGTTCATTATGTTTTAAATATCTTAAAAGGAATGCAAGGGGTCCTTTGCAACATGCAGCAGGAATACAGCTGAAGGCTCTCTGAATAGTGGGGAACCCAAAGGGAATAAAGATTGATAGGGAATACACTAAGCAGATGCCTTATCTCTTCCTTTTGGGGGAAATTCTAGATATTATCCCAATATGGGCTATGAGAGGTAGAGGAAAGAGCAGATAATTGGGATGATCCTGGAGTCACTAGGAAACTCCATGCTTTTAGCACTAAGCTCTGTAAAGAGCAGCAAATATTGGTTTTCAATCACAAAAATCCTTCTAGCCAGCGTTTCAGCTTTTTCCACACTGCCTTATTGAATCAAGATTTTAAGATTTTAGATCTTTATCCCCAAAATGATCAAAGGATATGCATCATCAGATCAATCTTTATTAAGTATTAGCTGCATATTGGATCTATTCTAAAAAACTTTGCTCTGGTTCCTAAGAATCTTAGTGCCTTGACAAGATAAAATACTGCTATGTGTTTTTTAAATGGCTATGGATATTATTGCTCTACTTGACATTATTTAAATAGCGTAACTAAAACGGCCGAATTGTCCCTCACCATCATCTGCCTCCTGCTATCTTTATTATTATATTTGTATATGGGGTGTGTGTGTGTGTGTGTGTGTGTGTGTGTGTGTGTGTGATGTTTGAAAAACACAATATTCTGAATATAGTCTTTATTCACTACAAACTTCTATTCAAAAAATGAAACTTCAAGGAGAAGAAACATTTGAAACCCAGACAAATTACCATTTTGTCTTTCAAGCTTACGGAAAACTTTCCTCCCTAAATCTTCCCAGGCGCATCCAGATTGTGGCTTCTGGTGGAGCCGCCTAATCACACAGTGGGAAAGATACGTTAATGGAAGTTAGAAGTAGGGTACTGAATGGACTAATGGAAGCTTTTTAAGAATTCTAAGTACTCTTCATATTCGAACCTTTGTCATAAAGGTGACAATATTAACAATAATAATCCTCCTAACAAAAGACTGATATCCGGTCTGGCTTCGTAAGAGCCACTGGTTCCACTGTGCTCTGTCCACGGATGCCCTGATTTCCATTTCTTGTCCTGAGTACATATTGTTCAATTTAATAACCTAAGTTTTCACTGGCAGACAGATCTTCAGGATGAATCCAATAATTAGCTTTCCTGTTAGCGGGCTCATTTAATTTCAAAGCTAACGCTACCCACATTTCCGTTTCTAATTAATCCAAATATAGAAATGCTATGGTGGCCAGACAACATGTTCTTTGAAGAACTGGAGCTGAGACATTGTAATGATGTCAGCAAACTTCCATTAGAGATATGATTTTAGAAAACAATTGAAAACAAGTAGAAACTTTTCTTACCTCTTTCTTGAATTTTTTGTTTTGTAATTTTAAAGCATTTGAGAAATATGCAACCCCTCCCAATCTGATTCCTTGAGATTATTTTTAACCATTTGTCAACAAGATAAATGCTTTCATAAGACTCAGAATAGAAGACTATGGTTTGAAATTATTTTGAGATCAATTCCCAGAAATTGAATGCAGTTATAGAAAGTTTCCTTGAGAAATATTAGAAATATATATATGCCTACCTGGTGCCATAGGGTAGTAGATTCCATTTTATTAGAGGATTTGGCACATGTGAAATTATGTAATGCTAGAATCATAACTTTAGTTCTTTCTAACAATATATTATATGTAGATACAGATATAATTTGTATGTATTTGTGTTTTTTATGTGTGTATACATATATGTATATATATTTGAAGTTATATCTAATTGTTCTTCTGTTAAAAAAATTGTTAAATAGAATATGGTCTGCTCCCTGTCCAGAAGCAAAGAAGTTTATTTACATGTGGTTAACTCTGCATAAATCACATTTTCAAATTATACTGTTGGGGATTTTCTAGAAGAAGGGTAGAAGTAGAAATATGTCATTAGGTAAATATATAACTATATAATCATACATGTTACATATGTTCATACTTACGTAAGAAGCAAAATGAGATAAAGAAATGATTGATTGATTCAGAGAGAGTCAAAGTCATTCTAATCATTTGGAAGTCAACTTGTCAGATTTTGCCCAGGAAAAGTTTGATCAATTCACAGAAACAATAGACTTGAGACAACTCAAAGAAAAGTGTAAGAACTATCTGATCAAAAGGAATCACAAACAGAGAAAATGAAAAGAAGCAATCAGTGAGAGATCCAAGGCCTACTACCATCAAAATGAGTGCTGTTGAGTACAATGAGGTAAATTGGATCCTCCTGGAGTGGTTGGAATTATGATTAGGATGGCTTCCTAAAAATGATTTTTAAATGGTTGAGGTTTTCAAGTGAGAATTATACATTAGCAGTTTTTAAAACCTTCAAAAAAATTGGTCAAGCTGTACGGATGTTTGACCTCTGCTTTCTAGAACCAAATCAAAGACAGGCTGTTTCGTAAGAACAGAGCACCACCTTGTGTTGGTAAGTTACTACACCTCCTAGGGACACCTAAGGGAGGCTTTTTCCATTGTATTAAATGAGAGCTTGTCAGTATTGCTAGTTAGTACTATAGCCAAGTGTAATAGCTTCTCAGTCATTTTAAACTCTTAGACGTATGTAGTAGCTGTGTTTATGTTCCAAGAAAGATAGAGAAAACAATATAGAGAGATGATGAGTCAGACAAAACAAAAAATATTTTTATAGCTTTTGATATAAATGCTTTCATCTCAGGAAAATTCTATAAGCTACATTCATAGCTCTGATCTCAATTTGACTTTGCATTTAACACATTATACTCGTTTCTTGAACTGTGTTAAGCATCAAATCTCAACAGAGCAATTTTGAGTTTAAAATAATTTAGAAGCGCATTATTTCAGAGTATTCAACAAATAAGTGTTATTTAGAAATCATCAAATATCAACAATCTTAAGATGAAAATAAAATCACTTTAAATGTTTCTAGGAAAAACATAAGAACACTTTTAAAGAAAGAAGAAACATTAGTCAAATAACATTACAAACTTTCACTTTACCAAAATCACTGCTCTAAGGGTTTTATTTTTCACATAAAGTGAGAAATTTAAAGCCATGCAACTGATGCAAATAGAAATCTTGGTCATTCTTCGAAATTAAACTCAAATCTTAATATATAGTCTTCTGTGCTCACCAGTGTTTTTGTGGCACTTGGTTTTGTAGGATTAAAACTGTTTTGTATTAAAGTGGTTTTTGCTCGTCTCATTTCCTTCAGTGCATCTTCAGTTCTTTAGCTACAGGGCCGTGCTCTCAACCCATTTTTATGCCCTCAAACTGTCTAGAAGACTTTTTGTCCCATAGAACTTTCTGCAAGTGTAGAAAGGTTTTCTCCTCTGTCCAACATGGTACGCATTAGCCACATGTGGCTATTGAGCAATTGAAATCTGGCTAGTGTGACTGACTAAATTTTAAATTTTAATTAATATAAACTTAAATTTAAATAGTCACATGTGGCCAGTAGCTACTGTATGGGCAGGATGTGTTTATAAAAATGGCTTAGAAAAATATCTACTGAATAGATAACATGGCAAGTTATTTGAACATGATGTGTTAAATTATTTCTACTACTAAAAAGTGCAGGAAATAATTATAATTTTCAGCTTCACATTTTATGTCTTATTTCAAATAAAACTTGAGAATTCAGTAACTCATTCATGTGAGCATTTTTTATCATCTAAATTATTGAGATGATTTGCTTCCCTCCTATATTCACCTTCTGCCCTTAATTCTCATATACTTAAAAAAAACAGTTTGGCTTTTTTATCCTGAATGAATTCTGAAAAGTAATACATTTAATTTTTTGGTTTTTTAAAACAACATAGGAAAGTTTTTAAGCATATACGTAAGTAGACTTGAAATTGATGTGAGTAGACTTAAAATTCATCACAATTTTGTCCAAGTTTCCAAAGTGAAGTCATAGTAGAACCCTTTATCTCATGAAGTCCTTCTCTCCCTCCATCCTGACCAAAAATTTAAAATAATATGACATTCTAAAAACTTTTTTTGGATGGCATCCTGCAAGTGTATAGGCATACATTATTATTTTGCACACAACTCCCAATTTTATTTTCATTTACTTTTTTCAGCAAATGTTTATTATATTTATATTATATATCAGTCACTCTGCCAGGTACTAGGGCAGATATACAGGCAAACTCTATCCACATCCTTAAGGTTTGCCGTTTGGGGGCCAGGAAGCAGTTAATTTTAACAGTTACTCATACACGAGTATATTGAGCACCTAATTCTTCCATAGCTCTGTGAGGTAGTATCATTAACCTCATTCACAAATGATAAAAATAAGCTTTGGAGAGGTTAAAGTAACTTATTTAATGTAATACTATAAACATGGCAAATGGAAAAGCCAGAATTTAAACTCAGATCCTATTACCTACAAATCAGAAACTGATAATCATCATGCCATATTGAATTTTTAATAAATAATTATTTTAAACAAACATTATGAATGTCTTAAGAGTTTGGTGGAAAATTCTACTAGAGCTCAGACGAGAATATTTCTCATGAATTGGAGTATACCAAATATATACTTATTTGATTATCAAAGATGTAGATTCAAACATAAAGGAGGAAGAATTTTGTCTCATAAGCAGATAAACACATATTTGTCAGGTAATATCTAATTTGAGCTAGAGATGAAACAGATCCCCTAATTATGTAGTCTAGTATTTGTTATTGTGCAGGCATTCCTGATCGTGCATTTTTATTCATCTACAGGATTCTCTGAATCACTATAAATAAGATATCCCTAAACATCGTTAAATAAATTTTGTGGTTATTTACTAAATATAAAATGGGAAACACATTTGTACTATCCTAGCAGAATGGCAATGAGAGGGCATATCACATTGACTTTTACTAGAAAACGTAGACATTTCTATATTTTATTTAATATTAAATGCATATTCTTTACCTTTTAAAAGCTAGAAGTTGCTACATTTTTTAAAATACACTTTTTATCTTTGTTTAGTTTTTTGTTTCTAGATGTGTAAATACAAAAAACTTGATATGTGGTTTTTGAATTGTAATTGTAGAGATGGTGACCACCGTTTGAATAAAAACCATATTTTCAAGCAACTATAATCCACATTCCTGAGGTTAAATGTGAGAAGTTGATAAAGGATTCAGAATAGCTTCGTGTCAAATAGCTAATGTTTATTATTTTGAACCTATTTCTTCTATGGTTCTTATGTGAACACTTTCCTTCCTACTGAAGATCTGGAAATTTAATTTCAAGAAATATTAAAGTTTCTGTTCAACAATTCTATTTTATTGAAATTATTTTATTTATCTTATTTTTAATGTTTTGGTATTGCTAGATTTCATGGCTAGACAGTTATGCTTACTATGAAGTGGTTTTGTACTGCATCCAAAACATTAGTTAGTTCTTCAGTTATTCCTTTTTATTTATTGGCAATCATCTACCTCATTAATTAATTTACAAGTATATATTTTTCGAGCATTTATAGTATGTCCAGCACTGCAGCAAAGAACTACAAAAGAAATGAAAAACGTGGTTATGTCCTTACAGGATTTGCAGTTCTGCTTGGGTGTCAGAATTGACAAATAGCATCAATATTATCAGATAAAATAAAGATGAAAATAGCATTAGGTCAATAAATGCAAGTTAAATTTTTAAAAAGAAAGGTTAGTGGCAGCTTAGTATTCTGTTCACAATATTCTCGAAGAGGAATTATTCACTCCATTTTACAGATGAGGAAACTGCGTATCAGAGAGGTTAATGGCTTTTCACCACAGAAATTTGACTTGAAAGCTTCTTTCTGTTGTGCCGCTGTGTTAGAGAAAGCTGGAGGTGGTACTCAAGCTGGGTTTTCAAAAATGTGTTGCATTGAAGTAAACCAAGAGCAGGGATAACAGTAGCAGCCCAGTGTGGGAAGGAGCATGAAAGGTGAGAAGTTCATGAGCTACAGTGTGTGCTATGGAGTAAGATGAGTAGAGCTTTGGGCTGGAAACAGAAGTCTTGGAAGCCATGCACGCTAAATAGCTGATTTTTTGTGTGTGTGATAGATTTCAGAGCTGAGCAATTGCATATATAAATCACATTTTAGAAAGATTTCTTTAGTAGGCAAGGATAGATGCGTATAGGAACAAATAATTGCAGTCAGGAGGGCAACTTGTCTAGAAGAAATTGTAGAGAAAATATTGCACTGGACACAGGGTTTGAACAAGAAACCTCTTTCTATTCTTCTAAACTGTGAGCTTCTAGAACAAGTGGTGTATACTCCTTGTGTCTATTTATGTATTTCCCATTTTTCTCCTCAGCCAATTGAATGTGCCTTCCATAACTACCATTTCTAATTCTATTGCTCAGCAATAGAATAATTTGCAAGAGACCATTTATTTACTTGTTTATTGTAGGTCTTCTCCACCAGAATGTAAGTGCCATGAAGAAAAAATTTATCTTGTTTATCCCAGTATCCCTTGAATCTTGAGTACATCTTGGCACATATTAAATGCTCTAGGAGTGTACTCTTGGAATTTCATTGGCTTTTCTTTAAATCATTATAATATTGTTTAGGTTTAATTTGTGGACATATTTGTATGGCAGAAATGAAAATAGATATTATGCAATGTGTAACAAAGATGCTCATGGGAGAATTGCATACTGGCATGTAACTAAGTTTAAAATCATGGTGGCCTAATTCCAATTACTCAGAAGCTGATTAGTTTGCGAATTGTCCACAGACCCCCTGCTTCTCTTTCGTATAACTGCTGCCAAATTTTGGCTAATTCCATGCTCATTAGCACTTCCTGTAGAGCTTGGGCAAAGCAAGAGTGTGACCTTTGAGTCTGTCCATTTTGCTGCTTATTAAAAATTTGGGGGATAATTTGGTGGAATAGAAATTGGAACTATTGGCAAAGGTGAATATTTTGCTGTTATTTATTGATGCTATTATCCTCTTTCATATATGACCTATTTAAATGATAAATGTGTAATGTGAATATAATACACATAATATTCTTTCTGATCATGAATATTTGCTGACACATCATACATATGAATTATAATAGAAATAGATCTTTAAATCCAAAGGTTAAATTCAATACAGTTGTCATGACAAAGTATTCAATATAATAGTGTGTATCTTTTATGTCTCTTAATGTTCAAGGAGTTAAACAACCTATGTAATTTCAAACATAAATGTTTGTTTTAATTAAGAAGAGCTACACGTATTATAAGGAGAGCCACATATCATATTTTAATGACTTAATTTGGCCACAGATCCATTTATAGGTAATAAATATACTAAGTTCTGTGATGAATCATGAATTGCAAAATTTGTGGAAATAGAAATATCAATAGATTGATTAGAAGTTTTAGTTTTAGACATGAAGAAACAACATAAAAACAAAAATAAATTGTAACTATAAAATTCATTACGATAAAGTTGAGACATCAGTCAAGGAAAGAAACATTTAATAATATAGATAATTTGCTGTGGGATTCATAGGACTTAAAATATACACAATAGTTGTGTTTTCTAAAAAAATGCAGTAAAAATACTTGACTATATAGATCTATTCAGTTGTCTGGTGATATCTCCCCCTGATATGGTACAAACTATTATTTCGTGATTCTAGATTTAGTTGGAATTTGCTACATAAACAAATCCATTATTTTAATTAGCACCAGTGTTTATGTGATGAATAGAGGTTGAGAATTACATAGGTACAAAGATCAAACTGGAATCTTTCACTGTTCCCTTTGGGGAAAGCACAGATGGAAGTAAAAACATAATCAATCATACTATTTATCTTTTTTAAAAAATTAAATACAAATGGGTTTAGGCTCAAAATTTTGCTAGATGTACAGCAAAGTAATAAAGATGAAAATAAAGGATGTGGTTCAAATGAACAGAGAAAATGAGAAAATATTTGTAAAGATGTTTTATTGCCTTTGATTGCTGAGCATCACTTGAATTAGCTTTAAATGGGCACTACTGAGTAAAATTAGATCATTTACCCATATTGTACTTATAGAATATATTTCTCAGTAGAACATAAATATACTTGTTTCTTTTACTCAATAAATTTTCAAGAGTCCAAGCCAGTGAAGTTCATATTGGGAAGATTATATGGTCTCTTCAAAGTTTACATAAAACAACCCGAGATACAAATAAAAACATATACAAGCAAATAAACACATAAAGAACATTGGGATGCCTAATATTAAGTGCATGAATGCTGTAGTATTTCTCTAAACCACTTACCAGTGTGTTATCACCATAAACTCTATTTGTATGGGAAATTCTGAGGGAGGAGATATCCTTTAGCACAATGTTGTTTATTTTAGTGATGTCTTTTGACCTTTTAAAAATCTGTCGGAGAAGCATTTATGTGCCAGTGATTTACTGATGCACATTTTTATCTTTCATTTTGTACTCATTATTCCTGGAGAGTTGTAAATAGGACTGGTATTTGACTGCTACTCACCAGTACTAGTTGTTTATGGATAGCATGTATTCTGATGAGTCCATGCCAAAGACATACTAGCTGTTAAATATTTTGAATATTATCCTAGTTGTAAATATAATTTTTCTGGCTTATGCGTGTGAAAACAAGAATTTTTCCTGTTAGAGAGCAAACAATTTAAAAAAAAATTAATGACTATTTTGTTCAGCTTAGAGAATAAGCCATGTTGTTTATATTTTCTTAAAAGTTCACTTCATAAATGCATTATTGTCATAAGAAGGCAGTATTGTGATTGACAGAAGAACATCACAGATGCATTCCAAAGACATACAATTTCTTTAATAATAAAGACCCAGATACTTTTACAGAGATGAAGTATAATTCTTGCTGCTTTGCAGCCTCAGAGGTCCCCACAGGCACAGCCAGCGTTCATGAAGCCACCTGTGTGGAATGAAGAAGCAGTCATGTGCTGGGAGCACTCCCTGTTTCACGTTTCAGGGATGTTATATCCTCCTGAGAGTGCCTCCCCACTGCACAGGGATGCTGGCAGCATGCCTGCTTGCCACCAAGTATAGGAGCCAAGCAACCTTTGCACATTTCCCAGTCATTTCTATGTCACTATGTGAAACCGAGATCAGTTCTCTAGAAGCTGCTCTCAGCTTGCTCAGGCTTCAAGCCCCTGTGAAATCCTTCTTTATTTGGATAACAATTTTTACTACTTAGCTTGAATTATCTATTTTGATGATGTAAATAATGGAACACACAATTCGTCTTTTAGTCAATTATCTGCTTTTCACAGCTTTGGAGAATTGGAAGCTCTTAAGCTCGCCTTCGTTCTTCCTTCTGTATCTAAGACAATGAGAAGTATCTGCCCTCACGAGTTCCTCTGTCTTCATCTGGAAGATAATTTTTTTTTTTTTTTTTTTTGCGTATGACAGACTTTTTGGTTCAGTTCTGTGTATCTGTCTATTTAGGATTGGATGAACTATTTTTTATTTGTGATATGACATGTGGTGAAAGCAGAGGATCTTATAGTCCTAAGAGCACTCTTCAGATTGTACATTGTATGTTATGGAGTCTTATAGGCTGGGAGATGAAATAAATTGAGACTTGCCTTCTCATGTTATGCTATTTTGAAAATTTTTCAAAACTAACTTTGAAAAAACACACAAGAAAGAATCACATATAGATATACAGATACACACCCACACCCACACCCGCCTATAGGTATTTATAATGGCATCCATAAAAATCACCTTCCAGTTGTGGGGCCTTCTTTCCTGATTTTTTATTTTTCTTAGAACATGACACCCCATACATAGTCATTAACTTCTGTTTGCCTTCTGCTTCTCTTGAAGTTGAAAAAAGATAAGAAGTATCAGTAACCTTTCTAAGAGTACTAAGACAAAATGAAGACAAAATAAGCCCAGAGCTATATAACAGATACAGGGCATTCAGTAATCCAAATTAAGAACATATATTAACCTAACACGCCAAAATATCTGCATCCTTTTCCCCCTTAAGAGTACAAATGTCCTTGCACATACAATTAGAAAGCAGAAGTGGTTATTTCCAGCTGCATCCTTCTTTACCCGGTACCTGGAGGGAAAGGTCTATAGCTGCAAAATGGAAATCCTTTCATTTTCTTTTTCTCCATGTTTTAGTCCAGATTGGGAGGAATCTATGTAAAAGAATGCTAGAATAAAGACAGTATGTTAAGAAAACTTTTAAAACATTCAAGGCCATCTTTCTTTTTTGAGTTTTTTTTTTAATTACAAAGCAATGCATACTTACGGAAATGAGTCAAATAACTAAGAGATAAAAAATTGCTAATCATTCCAGCCTGTTCTGTTAGCCCCCAACTCCCACCCCTCACATGTAATTGACCCTAATGTGATCTTTCCATTTTATTTTTTTAAGTTATGCAAACTTCATGTGTATTTTTTTATTTCTCTTTTTCTTTTGTTAAACAGATACAGGAGCCTAGTAAAGAAATTAGTGTGAAACTGACTTTTAAATTTATTATATTATGGATACTCTTGCCAGTCTATGAATACAGCTCTAACTTTCTCTCATATAACTACACGATATTCCATAGTATGGACCCTGTAAAAGCTATTTAACCATTCTTCTCTAAGTGCACATAATAGCTTTTGTCACTGTTGTTATTTTCCAGTATTTGTGGCACTCAAGGAAAGCTGCAAAATACATCTGCTGCCCTATATCCTTATACACTAACAGCACTTTTATTTCTCTAGCACAGATTCCCACAAGTGATACTGCTGGGTCAATGAATGTATATATGTTTTGTTTTTATTTATTATATAATACTAGATTATTTTATAAAAAGGTTTTATGGATTTAGTATGCTAACTGGTTATTATAGTTCTTTTAATTGTTATTAATTCAATGGGTTGAAAAAATGGTATTCTGTGTTTAAATCTGTATTTTCCTAATTATTAGAGAGGTTGAAAATAATCATTTTATGTTTATTGTTCATGTGAAATTCTTCTGTGAATTCTTTCCTTATCAATTTGTGAATATTTTTTATAACTTTATACATATTAACATTTATCACATGTATTGCAACTATTTTTATTTATGGTGTTTGTTGTGATATGTGATTTTTAATTCTTATTAAGTCATATGTATTTATATTTCCTATTATTATTTTTCATTATTTGAAATTCATTTTTGAGTTTCATTATTTACTTTAAGAAGGTTTTCTTCATTCTAAGATCAAACAAATATTTTCTAATATTTTTCTAACTTTTTCCTAAAGTTTAGAATTTAATTCTATTTGGAGTTTTTTTTTAATGGTTTCAGGTAAGAATACTAAGTTTTTTATTACATGTGGATAGACAATTATAGCACTTTTGAAATATAATGCAATCTATGTTATTTATTATTTTTCTAAATAGCCTTCTCTGTTTGGGATTTTTTAATTTTTAAAAATTTTAATCAATTTATTGGGTATAGGTGCAGTTTTGTTACATGAGTATATTGCACAGTGGTGAAAAGTCTGGTTTTTCGTTGTACCCATCATCTGAATAGTGTACATTGTACCCAATAGGTAGTTTTTCTTCCTTCACCCTCTCTTCCTCTTTCCCACTTTTTGGAGTTTCCAGTGTCTGTTTTTCCACTTTGTACGGCCATGTGTACCTATCGTTTAGCTCCCACTTGTAAATAAAAACATGCGGTATATGACTTCCTGTTTCTGAGTTATTTCACTTAGGATAATGGCCTCTGATTCAATCCATGCTGCTGCAAAAGACATGATATTTTACTCTTTATGGATGAGTAGTATTCCCTGGTATGTTTTGTGTGTGTGTGTGTGTGTGTGTGTGTCTTCCCTACATTTTCTTTATCCAGTGATCTGTTGATGGGACATTTACATTGATTCCATGACTTAGCTATTATAAATAGTGCTGTGATGTGAGTGCAGATGTATTTTTTACGTAATGATTTCTTTTCTTTCGGGTAGATACTGAGTAGTGGGATTGCTGGATTGAATGGTGGTTCTATTTTTAGTTCTTTGAGAAATCCCCATACTGTTTGTCATAAAGGTTGTACTAATTTACATCCCCACCAGCAGTGTATAAGCCTTCCCTTTTCTCTGTACCCTTGCCAACATCTGTTATTTTTTATCTTTTTAGTAGTAGCCATTCTAACTGGTATAAGATGGTATCTCATTCTGGTTTTAATTTCCATTTCTCTGATGATTAGTGATGTTGGGCATTTTTTCATGTTTGTTGGCCACTTGTATGTCTTCTTTTGAAAAATGTCTATTCATGTTCTTTGCCCATTTTTTTAATGGTGTTATTTGTTTTCTTCTTGTTGAGTTGTTTGAATTCCTTGTGGATTCTGGATATTAGCCCTTTATAAGATTCAAAGTTTGCAAGTATTTTCTCCCATTCTGTAGATTGTCTGTTTACTCTGTTGATTATTTCTTTTGCTGTTCAGAACTGTTTAGTTTAATTAAGTCCCATTTGTCTATTTCTGTTTTTGTTGTGTTTGTTTTGAGGTCTTAGTTATAAATTCTTTGCCTTGACCAATGTCCACAACAGTTTTTCCTAGGTTTTCGTCTAGGAGTTTTATAGTTTCAGGTCCTACATTTAAGTCTTTTACCCATCTTGAGTTTATTTTTATGTGTGGTGAGAGATATGTGTCTAGTTTCATTCTTCTGGAGATTATTATCCAAGCTTCCCAGCATCATTTATTGAATAGGGTCTTTGTTCCAGTGTCTTAGTTTTCTGTTTTGGTGCTAATAACTATTATTTTATTACAATAGCCTTATGGTATGTTTTGGTGTTTGGTAAGGTGCTTCCAACCTCTGCTTTCCATGATTCTTCTCCAAACTGTCTTTTATTTGTTTTTACTTTTATTTTTCTATGGGAAGTTTAGTATAATTCTATAAACTCCAATGTAATTGTGTTTGTAATTATTATATACAGATATAAAACTACATATAATAACTATATAAAAAACTGTATGTACCTATCACCCATCTATCCTTTTTAAAATATAAAATCTTCTCATCAAGAAACATGGTTATACTCTTTAATACAATTGTACGGCTCTTTTTTTTTTTTTAACAGATACTATACCTTGCTTTTGTGGAATTTTTTCCTGAAGTTTTTGACATTCTTGTTTGTTTATGTAAATATATTTTTCTCTCATTTCTGAGGTTTGATATTTTATTTTAAGTTGGAAGCACATATATAATTAACACATTATTATAGAATTATCAATATCTTGTATAAGAATATGTCATTTTTTTCTGTCTCAAAAAAGAATTCATACTTGCATTTAAGGAAAAATCAAAACAAAGGAATACTCTAGATCAGATATACATATATTCTTGTTCAAAAGCAGTGCTCTTTATCTGGACAGAATAGCTCATCAATCAAGTGTGGAAAGTTGAAAGTAATGAACAAAATGTGGGAAAAAAAAAGAGAGGAACTGTTAACCTATCAATTCATTGGATTAAATCCTGGAAGTCAATGAGGAGACAAATGTCATCCTCAGGAAACTCTCATCCAATCAGAATACTGAATACAACTTCAATATAAAAACATTATTTGGTAAAAATAACTCAGATATCTATTTTCAAATTCCTTGTGTAAGAAATAATAGAGATGCAATTATCACTTCCTGTGCTTATCTTCAACGGATTTTGATCAGAATGTCAATTACGATAAACATATTGGATTAATTTTTTGAGGCTGAAATTCAAACTAGAATTAAGTATTGTTAAATATAAAGGCAATCAAATTCATTATTTTATATCCTTAATTGAGGTGGGCTTTTTCAGCAATCTAAATAGATTTAGTATACAATGGTGGAATCAATATGTATGTTATCATTCTTTTTCAAACTACACTGTCTTCTTCTTTTCCAACTTTAGAAAATTTCAATGCCATCAAATTTTTGACCTTATTGTTGCCACATGAAATAAAAACTTTTATCTTTATTGTTTTAACAAATGTTATGATGGGACTAGCTTATTTGGTCATATACAATAACAGAATATGATGTTTGACACTTTTTTGGCTCCTTTTAATAATCGTAGTCACAAAATGAATATCTATAATACATTTGAGACTTGTCTGTGAATGTTCTATTAGATAAATGAATTCAACTCATGATCACTGAACTTTCCTACTTTTTCTTTAGAAGAAAATTTACATAAACTAAATAACAGTTTTCAGTAGTTATGGTTGCCTACGAATCCCACAATAGAATTTTCAATCTTGTGCCAGGAGTTTTCAGTAACTTTTCTCAAGGACCTATAGTGGAGATTCCCATACTCCCTGTCATCTACCTAGTCTTACTATTCAATAGAGTTTTTTTTTTTTTAAGGCTATTTGGGTGAACTCTAATTGCAAACTTTCAAAAACAGTGAGTACACTGATCTGACATTAGATATCTAAGGAAATACAATATAAGTTGAAGATTAGAAGCCAAATATTGAAAATATTTTATTGTACATAGCTATCACAGTTTTGAAATATGGCCTCCAAATTCTTTGATGCTCTTCCACTTGAGATGTGAGGTCTAAGTCCTGTCCTTCCCTTGGAATTTGGGCCTTGAGACTGCTTGACCAACAGAGTACAAAGGAAGTCATGCTGGACCAGTTTCCAGAACTTAAGAAACTGATACTTCTACTTCCTGTCTCCTTGGGAATTCAACTTTTGAATCCTGAGGCACCATTTAAGAAATCTGAGGCTGGCTGCTATGAAGTGGCCACAGAGAGAGGTTTTGATGTTCTGTGTGGGTATTCTGTCTGAGTGCAGCTGAGGTCCTGACTGATAGCCAGCATCAACCATCAGACATGTGAGTGAAGGAGCCTTTGAGATGATTCCAGCGCCCAGCCTTCAAGTCCTTCCAGCTGAGGCCAACATTGGAGTAGCTACTCTACTATGATATACTCTTTCCATATTCCTGAGGCATAAATTTAGCAAGTCTAATAAAATGATTTTTTTAAGCTTCTAAGTTGTGGAGCAATATGTTACACACAGGAATAGCAGCTAGAACAGCAAATATGCCTAAAACACACCCTCCTCAGTTTCAATGTCTCAGCATAGCAATGACAATAGTTTTAGAGGGCTGGATTAGGGGTGGGATGTGTTTTAAAATAACTTCAGGATTCAGATATGTCTTCTGGCCTACAGATATATTCATCCCCAAGCCCCAATATTGTAGATTGATCTATTAATAATAGAGATGTCCTTCTAAGTTTACATGCTTAGCTTTTTGTGAGATCTATTTGGGCATTGCACTGTAAGGGCTACTTCTATATGTCTTGGTTTTGTCCTAAGATGTCTTATAAGAGAGGTGCCTTAATGATGCTGACTCTCGGCCATGGCATGAAACAAAGCATACTTAATACTTAATAGTGTTGTGTAATGATTTTGTGTTACACCCAAATTCCAAGACAAGTTTCATGCAAGTTTGTATCAGCTTGTCAGTATATTATTAACAATAGCAAGATTAATAGTTTGTACCTGGTTGGGGTGCAATGCCAATGGACTCTGCCATTATGGCAAGTTATATAGCAATGAAGTGGCCACCTGATCAGTGGAGTATAAGCAGACCTAACTAAGGGGAGGATAAGATCATGACGGCTGACTAGACACAGGTACTATGTGTCTCCTCCATGGATAGAAACCATAATAGTAGGCAGATTTTCACATTTAAAATAGATTTTTCTAGGTAAGAAACAAGAAATGCTTAAATGTGTTCTATATGTGGAACAGAACAATCGATACCTACCAGTGTAAAAACACCCAAAATTAAAACTCACAGCTCTCGTAAAACAGTAACACAATGGAGAGAATAAAGCCACTAGGTAAAAATCAAAAAGATGATCAGAACATTATCTCACACATCAAACTAGCATTGAATGTGAACAATATTAATACCCCTTTAAAAAGTGTAGATTGTCTGAATGAATTAAAAGAACACAACTCAATATATGCTGTCTCCAAGAAATGCATTTAACTCACAAACATTCTCATAGAATGTTTCTCATAGACTCAAGGTAAAGGAGTGAAAAAAAACCATTTCATGCGAGTGTAAACCAAAGGTGAGCAGGAGTAGCTATCTTCATATCAGATAAAATAATCTTTAAATCAAAAATGATAAAAAAAAGACAAAGATAGTCATTATATAATGATAAAGGGGACAATTCAACAAGAATATTTAACAATCCTAAATATATATGCACCTAACAAAGGAGCCCCCAGATTCATAAAGCAAATTCTACTAGATCTAAGGAAAGTAATAAACAACAGCATAATAATAGCCAGGGACTTCAACACTCCTCAGACAGAACTAGAAAGATCATTGAGGCAGAAGATCAACAAGGAAACACTGGAATTAAATGGAACGCTAGGAAAAAAATGGGTGAAGCAGACATTTACAGAATATTCTACCCATAAACTGCAGAATATACATTCTTCTCATCAGCACCTGGGACATTCTCCAAGATGGATCCTATGTTAGGCCACACAACAAGTCTCAGCAAATTTGGAAAACTCAGAAACAAAGACCGTATGATCATCTCAATAGATGTAGAAAAAGAATTTAATAAAATCTGGCAACATTTCATATTAAAAATCCCTCAAAAAACTCAGTATAGAAGTAACATATCTCAAAATAATAAAAGCCATACATGACAAACCTACAGCCAACATCACACTGAATGTGGAAAAAATTGAAAGCATTTCTTCTAAGAATGGAAGAAGACAAGGATGCCCACTTTCACCACTTCTATTCAACATAATATTGGAAGTCCTAGCCAGAACAATCAGGCAAGAGATAGAAATAAGGGGAATCCAAATTGGAAAAAGAAATAAGTAAAATTATCTGTTTGGTGATGATCTTTTACCTAGAAAATCCTAAGGACTCCTCCAAAAGACTCCTAAATTTGATAAATGAATTTAACAGAGTCTCAGCTCATAAAATCAACATACAAAACTCAATAGCATTTCTATACACCAATAACAGAGCTGAGAACCAAATCAAGAAGCCTATCTCATGTACAATAGCTGTGAAAATAATTACAAAGGGATAGGGAATATGTGGCTTTCTGGATACTTGAATGAGGCCTTTATACTGAATTCAAATTTTACAGAACAAATCCTTTTAAATAAAGGGATTTGCTCTGTGAAGCTTGGATTTGGTTGAGGGGCCACATTTGGGGATCTTGAGGGCCACATGTAGCCTTGAGGCCACAGATTCCCCACTCCATATCACTGAATTAGAAAAAAATTCTAAAATTCACTTGGAACTACGGTAGAGCCTGAATAGCCAAAACAATCCTGCACAAAAAGAACACATCTGGAGGTATCACATTACCTAACTTCAAATTATACTACTACAAGGATACAGTAACCAAAAGAGCATGGTACTGTCATAAAAATGACACATAGATCAATGGAACAGAATAGAGAACCCAGAAATAAAAATTTATACCTACAATCAACTGATCTTTGACAAAGCAGACAAAAGCATACACTGGGGAAAGGACACACTATTCAATAAATGGTGCTGGGAACATTGGACAGCCATACGCAGAGGAATGAATCTGGATCCGTATCTCTCACCATATACAAAATTTAATTCAGGATGGTTTAAAGACTGAAATATAAGACCTGAAATCATAAGAATGCTGAAAGAAAACCTTGCAAACACCCTTTCGAATATTGGCCTAAGCAAAGTATAATGACTAAAACCCCAAAAACAAATGCAACAAAAACCAATATCAATAAATGGGATTTAATTAACGTAAAAAGCTTCTGTGCTACAAAAGAAATAGACAAAAGAGTAAATAAACAACTACAGAATGGGAGAAAATATTCACAGACTATGTATCCAACACAGGACTAATATGTACAATCTACAATGAATTCAAATAAATTTGTAAGAAAAAAATACAAATAACCCTATTAAAAAGTGGGCAATAATATGAACAGGCATTTTTCAAAAGAAGTCATACAAATGGCCAAACAAACATTTGAAAAAATGTTCACCATCACTCATCATCAGGAAAATGAAATTTAAAACCACAGTGATATACCATCTTACTCCAGATGAATGGTCATTACTAAGAAGTCAACAAACAATAATACTGGTGCAGATGGGGTGAAAATGTGAAAAGAGAACACTTACACTGTTGGTGAAAATGCAAATTAGTACAACCTCTATGAGATCAGTATGGAGATTTCTCAAAGAATTAAAAATAGAACTACCATTTGATCTTGCAATCCCACTACTGGGTATCTACCTAAAGCAAAATCAATCATTATGTCAAAAAGATGCCTGCATTCACATATTTATCACAACATGATTCATAATTGCAAAGATATGGAATCAACCTAAGCACCCATCAATCAATGGATGGATAAAGAAAATATAGTATATACACATATACCATAATGTACTACTCAGTGAAAGGAAAAATGAAATAATGTATTTTGCAGCACCTTGGATGCAACTGGAGGTTATCATCCTAAGTGAAGTAACTCATGAACAGATAAATAAATCTTGTATGTTCTCACTTACAAGTGGGAGCCAAGCTATTGCTATGCAAGTACACATAGAGTGATATGGTAGACACTGGAGACTCAAAAGAGTGGAGGGGACAGGGGATGAGGGATGAAAAATTTCCCAGACTTTACCATTATACAATATATACATGTACCAGAATTCAACTCATATCCACTCATTCTATTAAAACAAAAAAAGAAGACCTAATCGAGACTTCACTTAGGGCTCCTATTTTCAAGGTCTTGCATCCACATGTTGGAAGTTCCTGATCCAAGAGGGAAAGTGCATCCTGTCTGGCACTGCAGAAGGAGGATAATTGAAGCCTGCACGGAACCCCTCTGGACTCCTTGCAGTGAGGTAACCATTGGCTGAGATGTGTATTCTTACTATAATACTAATGCTACACTTTATCATTTTCCTTCACTAACATGTCGATTTGTAATAATTGTGGTTGAGTTCTCTGAGTCTTCTTTACTGTCTTTTCAAGTCTTCTGTAGGGGTACAACAACTTTATCCTCCTAGGTTTGATAGCTGGATGTATGGGAGGAAAACAGACAAGAGGTAGATTAACAGGAGAAAAGGTATACAACTATATTAATTTTTAACATTATGTTCATAGGAGCATTATAGGAGAAAAGCTAATATTCCATCATCAAAGCCATGAGATTTAAGAGTTTATATACCATCTTAACAGGGGAAGAGGAGGAATACATATCTCTTAGGAGATAGTGATTTGGGGGAACGATGAATGGGCCCTTAGAAGATAGATGGACGGTATGATAATTTGGCACAAATTTTGTCAGTATGTGGTGCTGATTTTTAGGCTCCACTTCTGTAATAAGAGTCAATCTTACTGGTTGCTGAAACTCCCTGGGAGAGAATTTCTAACAATTGAATTTCTTTTGGAGGGTCTGTCTTTAGGCAGATAAGGGGAGTTCAAAGAAAGTCTCTCCCTGCATTTGCTGTTTTCCAAATGTCTCTACCTGAAGATAATCAGTATGCCATAGCAGCATATTTTGGGTATATTTTGGCATGACATGTCCTGAACTCCTTCACAGTCATATTTTGGGATGGGATATTTTGATCTCTAACACTTCTTTAGAGTCTGATTTCTAGTGTTAATGTGGATTTCTTAAGCTATTTTTGTGCTGGTTTGACAAAACCCTCACACATACACGTACATCATGAGCCTCTTTATTGGGTATGTTATCTCTTTTCTTACCCCATTTTACGGTGACTTCTACTCTATTTTATTCTTGAAATTCACCATGGTTTTGAATAGGACAAAGGGTTGAAAAGGCTGCTGCCATAATAAAATATTAAAGTATATTTTTGAAATTGAAAAGATAAACACTGCAACACTCTGTACTACTGGGAGAATACCAGTAGCTCATTGTAGGAAATAGCTTTTTTAGTGGCAAGGCCAAAGAACATATTTCTGGAGACTCGAAGAGATATTTTGCTGTTCTACCAATGTTGCTCCACCACTCAGAATTCCCCAGTGAAATTCTCCATTTTAGACAAAGTTTTCTTGCTATGATCATTAAAACAGTGCCAAAGTACTACAACAAATGTGGTTGTTCACCAGTACTCTAGTTATTCTTTTTCTGGGTATCATTTTCCATCACTTTGAACTTAGACATACTCATATCACTTTTTTTCCAATGAAATGTCATCTAAAGTGATATAAGTCACTTCTGGATAGGAGTAATAAACAGGACACAATTTTCCAAGTTCCCTCTGGAGATAATGAAAGCACGTGACAATATGGAATCTCTTTCAGCCTGGGTTCCTGAGTAACCATAATGAGACGTAGTCCCTGAGTGACTGTGCTGGACGTGTATGTGGGCAAGAAATAAACTTTTGTATGTTAAGCCATTGGTGAATGTTTTTTACTGCAGCATAAAATGGCTTAACCTAGCTAATATAGAGTCTTCCTATCTTACATCTGAACTTCTGAGATATGCCTTATATACATTTTTGGAGAAAAGACTTGTTGACTGATTCTTCCATAAAAACTCCTCTTCCAAATTTTTGAAATTGTCCTGTTTTGTTCATGAATTTAAAACAACATTTTTATAAATTATGCATCAATTGTTCTTTTTTATATATTGTGTAACTAGAAAGGAAATTTCCTAAAAACCTGGGTGTTGAATTTTAAGGTTAAAATGGAACATATTTATTTTTCAGCAGCCATTTATTTCTTCTTTTGATTTCTTGCAGTGATGTGATAACTATGTTTTCAATCAATGGCCTACTTCAGTGGTTATTGGTTACACCCATTTTTGCAAGATTACAAAAGGAACACAAGCAACAATAATTTTCAAATTCATTACAATGCCAGGGTTTATATGCTCTCATTAAGCATTAATTGGTAGTTGATGGCTATTGCTATTTTTAACACCATTAGTTCATAGCAATATAATTAGTAACGCTAAGTACAGGAACCACATTAATAGCATTACTAATTGTAAATCTGGAGATAGAAACACAACATGACTGGTTAATTTCTAGGCAATATCTCATGATAATTAGCTGTAGGACATTTGTGCTGAACTAGAAAGGTAAATAATTTAAATTTTTTTTACAATTTTTTTGTGATTTGTGATACAAATACTACCCTTTAATGTATGGATCTCATTCTACCTTCTGATGTCAATATTTTTTCCCTTTTAGGGTACCTTCTGGTGTGTGCTAAGCAAAGATTCATTTTTCTCCTACAGGAAAAATTTATAGTGATTTTTTAAAATTTTTTTTATTTCAACATATTACAGGGGTACAAATGTTTAGGTTACATATATTGCCTTTGCCCCAGCTGTTTTTTAAATTTATCACTCCATACCCAAGTTTCAAAACGGAAATATCTTAAATGACTTACTGCTTATATTAATATTATACCGTAATTGGTTTCCAATGTTTAGTGTTTGTCCAATGTTTAGTTTGATGGCCCACTCTCCTCAGTACTTTAGCAGCAAACTGGCTAACTTTATAAGTTTTCTCAAATGAAGTTTTTTCATAGTAGAATTAAGGAGAAAATGCTTTCAAGTGATAAGTAAATTTAAAAAAAACAACTAGAAATTCTATACGTACATTCATGCTGTGTGACATGTACTGATTCTTTCTGCAGTTACGTTATATGGGGTTTAACCAGCTATAGGATGTACAAAGATGGAGAACAATTCTTCAATTGTCCTTTTATTTGCTTGCTAAAGGGCAAGGTTTAGAAGATAATTCTCTAACTTTTTTGTCTTTTCTTTTCAGAAGAATTTTGCTGGAATATGTGTAAGGAGATTGGGAACAATATGTTATTCTGCTGTAGTCAAAAATATTTGAGTCATTGTGTAAGAAATCATAAAATAGATGATTTAATTTTATATTAATCCTTCCAAAATTATTTTTAAGTTGAATTGTGAACTCTTCAGTGATAATGTTGGTAAAATGCCATTTCAGGCATATTTCTGTGTTTTGCTTTGGGGTTTTCGAATTAACTAGATTACATTTGAAAACATCGGTTTTCCTCTCTTGGCTAGATTTTCCTTGTTCTTTCCACAACTGATAGTCACCATGTGTATCTTGCCGCTTCATTGGTAAGGAGGGAAGCAGCCAAAAATGATGACTTCAGTATGTTGAAACTGTGAATGTGAGTAGATTCTATGATTTATGATTGGACAAAATCAGTAAAAATAAGTTGATTTTACATTCTGTGATTTATGATTGGACAAAATCAGTAAAAATAAGTCGATTGCTTAGTAAATTAGTTTAGAATGTTAATTCAAATTCACACACTTTTCTTACAGTGAGGGCAAGAGTAAAAAAGACAGACACATGTCTTTTTTGAAAACCTTCAAAGAGTTTATTTCCCATATGGGCATTTGAGGATTTTTGTGAGAGTAGTAGCTTTATTATTCTCTTTCTTGAGCTTTCAACCCTTAACAGAATGTGCGTTAACCTGTCAAAATGTGCAATGCTATTATTTAGTTGTAATTAGTTAATGATTATGTCGTTTCCTTTGGCAGGCAATGCCTTAGCTAATGAAACAGTCTTCTAGTTGCTTTAAAAAATACATATATAACCAATAGGGGGAAAAGCACTGGGAAGGCACGTGATAATTCTTTATTTTCCATCACATTAGCACATTAATGTGCAGTGAGCTTAAAGAAGTGGCATGAATAAGCTACTACACTGTACTGTTGGTAATATTGACTTTTATGGGCAATTTAATTTTGTCTACAATATGATTTAATACAGTGCTGCTTTTCCAAAGATGCAGTATAAAGGGGATCCCTGTTCAATAAAACACCAAAAGAAAATAAATTATTTCATCCCTCTTGTGATGGTTAAGGTTAGTACAAATAGTACTACTGGTTGTTTTACTTTTACCAAGTAATCATTTTTAAAGTGAAAGGTAATAATTAATTAGCTGCAGCTAATTATTACTGAAAAATCTCGTGTAGCTAATTGGAAGAGGAACATTTCAATTTAGTGATAAAATCATTAAGATACTTTCCTCCTGTCACAAAAAATTAGAGGCTTGAAGTTTAAGAAGTTTGCAGGATTATTAAATTTATTTTATTTTTATTTTTGCAATTTGAGAACTGAGAGTGGCTATTTTTATTCTTGCATGTTTCAGCTCATCATGCTGATCTGGAAATCCAAGGCAGGTAACAGAACAAGTGATGGCTTATTGTGAAAAGTCTGTGTACTCCAAGTGCTGCAATTCTCATGCCATCTGCCCCAGAGACCATAAGCTTCCAGAAAGCCTGAGGTTTTCAGGATAATAATGGTCAGTTTCTTAAAAAAAAAAAAAAAACAATTAAATACATATGTGAATCTGTAGTAAGAACAAGGCACATGTGTAATGAAGGCAAGTTTTGTGTGACCTGTGAAGGACTGGACTATGAAATGATAAGGTATTTAGAATTTTAACAGCCATGCATTATCTGAAGCAGATGCATGTGAGGCTACAGCCTCAGAGTGAAGCTCTGGCAAACACTAAGACAGAATTTTATTGTTCCAGACCTTCATTTATCTACCAGCAGATGTCTCTATAAGGCAATAATATCTTATACCTAGAACAGCTGATTATGAAAATCACAAACCGAACCACTCGTATTTCCAAAGATTAATGGGATTAAGTCCACCATGTACTTCAAAATGTTTCCAGAGATAGATAAAATGCAGTGCAGTGCAAAAGTAAATTTAGTTTCCTTCTGAAAACCACATGAACAAATTTCTTTAAAAAAGATTCTAGGCATCCCCTTTATCAGCACTAAAACCACATTCCGAAATAAAATAAAATTTTTGGTTGTGTCTGTGTTATCAGTCATACTTTAAGTATTCATTGAATGAAAAATACTCAAGGTGCAAAAGTGATTGAATTCAGTAAAATGTTTCTTTATAACTGAGAATATTCTCTTTATACATTTGAAAAATAACATAAAAATTAATACATTTCCATGAGACATATTACTTAACTTGCAAACAATTCAAAATGCACATATAGATTGAGGGACTCTGGCAATAACTGAGACTTCCCAGGGGTCTGTTTATAAAAGTTGTGAAGCAAAGTGTCTTCCAGTCTCCATTTTCATTCAGTGATATGCTAATTCTTGATAAATGGCAAACACCGTAGAGAACAATTGTTGCAAATAAGTAAAAACTGGTTTACAAAGTGATTCCTTCATTGAAAAAAACCTAAAATACAAAATCAATATCAATACTGATTAGCATTTCTATTAATATTTTTAGAAGTAAGTAGCTTCATTTGTTTTTCTCCTCTTTTGAGAAGCAACTGCTATAGAGGCCAGAGAACTGACCTAGATGTAATAAAAGAAATTATGGATTATGAAACTAAACAAACTCAGATTTCTAACTATCTTTGCCACTTACTAGCAGTGTATGTTAGGGCAAGTTATTCAACATCTAGCTTATACATCCTCATTTAAGAATAATAGTAGGTATCTCATTGAATTAGTGCAGCATTAAATAAGATAATTTATGAACATGTTGGCATATTGTAAAGATTAAAAACAATGCTAGTTCCCTTACTTCACATTCCTCAATCAGTTATTTTACATTTTAGGATCTCAGTATATAGTAGTTGACTTACTTTTCAGGAGAAGGTGCAATCACTTGCTGTTATGGGAATTAGACAATGGGTCATGATCGCAGAAGAAGCAACACTGCTGCTGGACCCAGATGGATTTTGTTAGACAAAAACATATCAAACAAAATTTTTAAACAATATTTTGAAATAGCAGAAAGGTTTGAAACAAGAATTAGAACAGGCAGTGAATGTTCTATTGCTGAGCTCCTCTGTCTCCATGGAATCCATGTATCTGGGGACTTCCCTAGTGGTGTGCTCGGTCAATATTGCAAGTCCTGGACCTACCTGGTTTGTGTTTATGGAAAATCCATTTCTCTCAGTGATAAGTAGTTTAAAATACTATTTTATATCAAATGGAATAAAAGAACAACTTCATATGCATTTTTAAGAGAAAATACAAGTCTTAAAATAAAAACCCTGTAGACATTGAAGGAGCTCAGTACATGCCACTTCAAAATATGCCACCCTGGCATATTAATTATTTTGAATTAAAGGAATTGGAAACACAGTAGATGCAAAAAATCACCCTGCCATTCCGTTTTTTATTCCTGAAAACAGGAAATAAAATTTCCATTTAAAAGTTGCCCTCCCAACACCCGGATGGAAGGAAGACAGATGTGACTCTTCTGCTCTTGGACTTCTCAGCCTCTAGAGCTGTGAGACAAATTAACATCTACTGTTTACAAATTATACAGTCTCCAGTGTTCTGTTATAGCAACACAAAATGGACTATGGCAGTATGTGTATGCAGTTGTGTGAATTTTTCTAAAAAAAATTCCTAGTTTTAAGCTGATTCTCAAAGAAGTCCATGACTACAAAAGGATTAATAATCACAAGTCTAGACTGAGAGAACTATATATCCTTCAGAAATCTTTTTTAATTATTTTATTCATTTTTAATCATTATTGAATTTTTTAGAAAAAGTGGGGTTTTTTTAAAAGATAGGTAACATTCTGCCCCTGAAGAAGGGTAGAATCATCTCAGAAAGGGGTAGAGGAAGGCAAAATGTAATAAGTGAAAAAATGAGCAACATGAGAAAAACTCAAAACATGAAATTCCATGTGAAGAGTGACTGTGGAGGTGGTTGGTTGCTAGGCAAAGATAGGTGTCTGGTGGTACCTGGATGAGAAGGTGATACGTAGCAGAATGAAGGTGAGAGAACAATGATTTACGGGAAGCAGCGGTAGGTTGGTAAGAGTAAGAGAATATGGGCATTCAGTGGTCACACAATGCTCTATAGGATATAACATGATAAAGACAATTTTCTCAGGAAGGCTTTCTCATTTTTTATAGTACATGATTTAAAAATTTTATGATAGCAAGTCACATTCTAATATTAGATATTTCCAGGAAGAAGCTAGCCAGAAAACCTACTTTAACTTTTAGATTCAACAAAGCATATAGCTAAAGGTTTGGAAGTTAATATTATCCTGCTGATAGAACACACAAAAGTAAAACTGTAAAAGTGAGATGATCAATGAGGAAAAGGGAAGAAGAAGCAAAAAAGGTTTGTTTAAAACTGAAAGAATAAGAAGAAAGAAAAAAACATTTCTTAAAAGTCTGTGTACCTAATACTTCCATCTCAGATTTTACATTACATCTTTTGGAAATTAAACTGGTCTTTGCAAGTGGTTTATCATTAACAGCACAAAAGGAGTGGATTATAAACTCTAAGCTATGAAGGTGAAATGAGGGAAATGAGTTCCAGAGATTAGGCAGTAGACACTGAAGCAGGCTGCCAGGAATGCTCTCCTAGAAAGATGGCAAAGCCCTGTCACACTGGGACCATTTTCATAGCCATCTGCTCCCCCCTTCCTCATCTCCTCCTCATCTCCCCTCTGACCTACCAAGGTGAAGTAATGGAAAAGAATAAATCACCTTTGTAGCTTTCTTCCACCCTGAGATTTGGAAATTCCTTGCATTCTTTCCAGCCACTCTCAAAAAGGGAAGATATTTAGTCAATATTCTTTCTTTTTTTTTCAGGGAGTCCTCTGACTTTCAGGCATTTCAAACATATAATTAAGGAATGCTTTAAAGCTTGAGCAGCTCATTTTTTGACACATATCCTTTCCATTTGCAATGCAAAATGCAGATGCTAATGAGGGTTTCCTTGTCCATCATCAGTTCTCAAGCACAGAGATATTAGATTTCAAATATCTTCAGATTGTCTCTTTACATAGGTAATGAAAAACTCTGGAGGTTCTAACTGTAAGATAATTTGTACCTTAATTGCAGGCCACAAATCTTCACTATGAAGCTAGATTCATTATTTTTACAGTGGGGTGGTAATAATTGAGCAAACGTCAAGCCTTGTTTGTGGGATGGATGGAATGACCCAAATCTGTTTGAAGATGTTTCCTCTTACCTCTACCGTAATCATAGTATATAGCTTGAGCCTTCCCTCTAACCAGTGAGCAATTTTCTTGGGGTATTAATATGATTGGAGAGCCAGAAAGAGCAGCTTGTGCCATGGAATGGGCTCTATAAGGTAGCACATTTCACAAGGAGGTGAATGGTTTTGTGATTCCATTTTTAACTGCTGACTTAGCACATCTACATCGATGCCCACGGGGACTTCAAACTCTGTATGTCCCAACCAAAGGTGTTACCTTCTCTATTCTTTATTGTATCACTCTCTGTCCAGTTACTTAGGAGCAAAACCTCAATATATCTCAGAAATGCATTGCTTTCTCTCTTTTCCCTCATTTCCAATCAGTAGCCATGGTTTCTTTCACTTCCACAATATTTTTAGATATATGCTCTTCACCAATGCCTCTACTCTTGTTCAGGTCCTCATCTCTTCTGGTTTGAATTTTATAACTAATCTCCTAGCCAACAGTTTCCTGCCCACTATTCTACCTCAGTGCAATTTTCTAGAGGTAATGCTTTGATCATAAACCTTCATTGATACTCCTCTCTCCAGGAGGTGGAGCTTAATCCACCCCCTTCTCCCCGACACACACACACACACATACAGCCAACCTTGAATGAGATTTAAAGACTCACTTATAAAGAACAGAGTAGGGAATGGAAAAATAGTAACTTTATAGTGGAATGACCTGGTGGATACTGCCTTAACCAAATGATTGAGGTTAATGCCACCAGTGATAAGTTATGTTGACTTCATATATCCCTTAGTGATAAGAAGGGGACTTCACCTCTATGGCACTCTTCTCCAAAACCCATAACCCAAGTCTGAACAAGAGGAAATTCTACACTGAGGACATTCTCCAAAATACCAGCACCCTTCAAACTTCTCAAAGTTGCGAAAAACTGAGAAACTGCCAAAGACTAAAAGGCATTAAGGAGGTGTGATGATAAAAGCACTATTGCATCCTGTATTTAATTCTGGAATAGAAAAACAAAAAAAAGACATTAGTAATTTACCAATGTTAGTTTTCTGGTTTTGACCATGAAATGTTAACATTAGGGGAAACTGAGTCAAGGTTTATGAGAACTCTGTGGTATTTTTTCAACTTTTCTCTATATCCTGTTATTTCAATATAAAAAGGTTTATTTAAAAATACCTCATTGATTCATGATTCTCAAATACAGTTGCATGTAAGTACTATCAGGATAACTTTTCAAAAACATATGGTCCAGGGCTACATCCTCGAAAATACTGATTCTGTTGGTCTGGGCAGGGTTCAAGAAGCTGTATTTTTTTTTTAAGAAGATCTCCAAAAAATTCCAATATGCTACTAAGTTTGGAAATCACCAACCTACAGAATTAAACTGTGTAGATCCCACACTATCCCTGGAACTTGTGGGCAATTTCAGCCTTTAAATGCTCACGTTCTTCCCTCACAACCAGAAAATAATTTCGTCTTTGCTTAGCTCACAGGGCTTTCCAGAACTCTCATATTTGCTTCAAATATATTGCTCACACATCATCTTTACTATCTCTTTTTCTGCTTCTTTGGAAGGAAACACGAGTTGAGATGTAAAGAGTCTCAAGTAGTGGAATCCAACCCATTCTAAACTTAGCTCTTTCCTAATGAGGAACCTGTATATGTAATTCATATGTAGTGTCAGACAGCTTAGGTTAAGCAGATCAATTCTTTGAAAATAAAGATTTTGTTACTCCCAGTTTATGGATTAATCAAAGCACTGATAAGTATTGTCCATCACACCTGCTTTAATAAATAGATAAGAACCGGAGTAAGCTGCTCTTTAATATTATAGAATTTAAGCAAATGAAGTTGCTCTTGATTTCAGACAATCTGTAGTCCCTCGATAGCTTAAATAGTGCTCTTTTTCTTGTTAATGAAAGTAGCAAGGATTTCCACACATCTTATTTGATTTAATCCTCAGAATAACCCTGTGAAGTAGGTAGCTATCAATTCCACTTCACAAATGAGACAATTTCGGCACAGAGAGGTTAATTAATATGCCTGAGATCATACAACTAGTAAGTGCTACGGCCAGGTGTACATCTGGGATGTTGACACCCAAGGGCTACTTTCTGATCCACTGCGATGTACTGTTGCCCAATGGAAATATGGTTGGCAAAACTTTAAAGTAGTGAAATAGAATTTGTTATACCAGCTGGGCCCAGCCTATGCTCAACACCTAAATGGTTAAATCAGTGTCCATGGATGTATATCATCTGCACTACAGTTACCCTAGATGTGTAATATATTTTTCCATAGCTTATAATTTTTTTAAAAAGTATGCCCAATGTTATGTATGTGTATGAGTGATTTTTCCGTCATGCCTCTTTGATATGCTACATGTGATTCTTACACACTGGGCAAACTTTCCCTGGTCTGAGAAATTCCCCAAGTGTGGGAAGATCTGGGGTTCAAGGCAGTATACTTTGAGTGTCAGAATAATTGTCTGGTGGTAGAGGAGTAACATTAAAAAAATGGCCACTTCCTTTTAAAGTGTAAAGAAAGTTAGTTAGATAGGAAACATCACAGTCTGACTTCGACTAACCTTCTAACTCTAGGTCTGTTCAAAACTGACTACACTAACCTCTTGTCTCTTCAAAATGACTGGGTATTTTTGGCTGTAATGTGTTCTCAGTGAATTTCACAAAACAAACAAATGAAACAAGCCTGTATTGTCATTCCTGAATAATTCCAGTTTATTACAATGAGGAGAATACCTGTTTAAAAAATATTCTGGGTGATAAATCACAGAAGGTTGCATTAATCAAGGCAGCCTAAAGCTGATAAGTGCAATTATGGATTTGTCACCCTAGGGAAATACCTTGATCAAGGCTCTCAAACCCCAGCATAAACATCCCTGTAAACCTCAAATTCTTGACCAAAGACGGCTGCACCTAATTTGGGGACTTAGCACATCTTCTCCTTAGGGTATTGAAAGCCTTCTGGCAGGGCTTTATCCAATATCCACAGTAATGAAACCTTGTTCTGGTGAGATCTATTAATGGTACGATGATGGAGTACCTCTACTACCAATTGGCAGCAGTCTTCACACATCACAAGTGAAAAGAAACAAAAATAAAAACAAAACTTGAGTCCTGTCTTCTCCTATTCTCATATATTATAGGAATTTTACATGAATGAATGGGTGGAAACTAGCTGTATCTCACCATTCAGATAGATGCCTAAACTTACCTTAATTAATTGTTTTAAAATGTTATAAAATAGAACTTCTAAGGCAATATTCAAAAAAGTATGAACAAATATATTTAAGATTATAATGTGAAGAATTAGCAATTATTGTTGAAGTTTTTTAGATTATGCATTTCTCATTTGTAATTGGTATCAGCTATTAGCTATGATATTATCATCATTAAAATATTTTCTTATTTTTCCTGTATCAACAAAATTAGGGAAATCTATTTGGGTGTTGAAATATTTAGAGCTCTTAAATCCTGATGGCTCACCGCCTATAATCCCAGCACTTTGGGAGGTAAAGATGGGAGGATTGCTTGAGGTTAGGAGTCTGAGCCCAGCTTGGACAACATAGCCACACCTTGTCTCTAAAATAAATAAATAAATAAAAACAGCCAGGCATTGTGGCACCCACTCACTGGCCTAGATACTCAGGAGGCTGAGGCAGGGGGATCGCTTGAGCCCAGAAGTTAGAGTTTCCAACAAGCTGTGATTGTGCCACTGCATTCCAGCCTGGGCAACAGAGTGTGATCTTGTCTAAAAAAAAAAAAAAAATCTCATTTCAAGGGCTATGTCAGTTTCCCTTCTGCCAAAGTTTACCCTGCACATTGCACTCTACACTGTGTTCACTCCTTCTGACATGAAAACACATATCACTAATTGCTTCCCCCATGCTTTTGTCTTGTCATCATAGATCTCACCTGGTATTGCTGCATGGTATTGTTTATTAGCACTTTATGTGTGCTTATAATATCATCCTAGTACCCCCTAATAACAGATACGTCCCTATGGGACAGGAATTACTACATTCCTGTGTTTTCATAGTTTTTATTCCATCTCACACTCAATTTACATAAGATAAGTGACATAGTTTGCAAGAAAATTGGTGCCACTTTTGCTTCTTGGATAATATGGAATCTAAATTAAGATGTGAGGTTTCTAGAAAGAGATGCCAGTGTAGGAGAGAAAAGATTTCGTTATCAACCACCACTAGGTTTATGGCTGAGGCCCCCATAATAAAAAAAGATTAATGAGAGAAAAGCATATATATTATTTAATACAAGTTTTGTGTAACATGGGAGACTGCAGAAATGAAGACCCAAAGAAACATGGAAAAATTATATTTTTATGCTTACTTTTGATAAAGAGTAGAGAGTCATGTAGAAGTATGATTGGACAGAAGGGAGTATGATTTAATGGTAATATATGAGGTAAGTTAGCAAGTCCTGTTTGTTCAGATTCTTGGCCTCGCTGTGTGACATTCCTCCTCCCTAGGGACAGGGCAGGACACCTGTCACATGATGATCTTCAGGGAAGAAGAGAAGGAGAAAGTCAGAGAGTGACCTTTGTAGGTTTACGGCCTGTTTCAGGGGAGAAGGGGAAGGGGAAGATGAGAGTGGCCTTCCTGCTTCTGCTGTTTTCTCAGTGTCAAGGTGCCGTATTCTGGGTAACGTTTTTTCACATGCCATCACCAGTGTGTTTATGAATTTAGTGTGTAACAAAATTAACATTTCAATTTAACAGGGAATGTTTATTTAATAAATAATACCAGCAAATTTCTATCCATCTAGAAAAAAATTATTTCCTGTCCTATACTATTTTTTAAATGTCAGATCAACTTAAATGTCTACACATAAAAAATAAGGCAACAATAATCTTAGAGTATTATCTAGGTGATAATACTGAACATAAGGAGCAGGGAAAAAATTTTTCCAAGGCAGAAGATACAGAAATTTAAAAAACGAAAGATAGATTTATTTGACTAAATTGAATTTAAATCTTCTGCCGGACATCCCCAGTCAGTAAATGAATGATAGGCTTTGATAAAAAAAAAAAAAAATGCTTCACATATCTTTATTGGACAAAGGGTTACTGTCTAAAATATATTTCAAAATTTGTAGAATAAGAAAATAATTCCATAGAAATTCAGCAAAGAAAATCCATGTGGCCAAAAACCTTATGAAAACCTTATGAAAAGATATCTAAATATCCTGGTAGCAGGAAAATTTAAATTGAAGTAACCATGGTATATCATTTTATTCTCATCGTATGGCAAAACTTAAAAGAACTATTGCTACCAGGAATATGCAGAGAAGAGGGTACTTTCATACATTTCAGCTAGTAATGTGAATAGTTACAGCCTTCTTGGAAAACAATCTGACAACAGCTGTACAAATTAATACTAAATATACGCTATCCCAGAAATGTAATTCATAGATTCCCAGAAATCTATTTCATAGAAATAAAAACACCAGCAAATAAAAATGTAAGGCACATGGATGTTTATTGCTATGTTGGTAAATATGATAAAAATAATAAAAATAACGAATCAAAGAATATGCTAGTGGACTTTGAGGGGTTTACCTTATGCATTGTTGAGTGAGAAAAGTAGGATGAAGAAAACAAAGCATGATTTGATTCAATATTTGTAAAAGAAGGACACATCTTCCTATATTTGTAAATATAAGTAATGGTAGGTATAAAAATTCATAGATGTGTATATTTCATATAATTATATGAACATGAAAAAATTATAAAAGGATATGTACTAGGCTGTTTACATGGGATGTTGTTCACTGGGGAAAAGATGGGGAGGAAAACAGAGAGGAGTGTCAAAAAAAAAATGTTGTACCTCAAAAGCCAATGACAAACTTCCAAGTGTTGGAGAGTGAACATGAAGGAGATCGTAAGGTGAAGATGGGTGTCTGGTGGTAGCTGATGAGAAGGAGGATTCCATTTATATAATTATGTAAAATTATGTACACATGCATATTTATAGATTTTTTTAATGTAATGAAATATAGTGAATCTGGTCATTCTGTAAAATGTCTCAGCAGTGTCTTCATTAAATCACCAGTGGTTTCATTAACTGGTCATTCTAGCTCATTAGTTCATTCTTCTCCTGGATAGGAATAAAGGAACGCTAAGCTCTCAGCTTAATCATTTGATTTTTTTTAATGTGTGAAAGGCAAGGTACCTTGAACAGTAACCTCCTGGAGACAGCATGATACAGTGGAAATAATCTAGGCTTTGAAGGAAAACTTACTGATGCTCAAAATTCAGCCTACTCACTAATTAATTGTATGAGCTTGGACAAGTTGCTTAATATTTCTTGCTTTCAGCTTATTCATCTATAAAATGGGGAGAAGGGAACCTATGTTGGAAGACTGTCCTAGAGACTGAATTATATAATGTGTGGGAGCATGCCTTGCAAAATGCTTAGCACAGTGCAGGACTCAGAAGGTTACACCCAAAATAAATCAACATAAGCTAGAGACTTGGATAGGTTGGAAGCCAGAAAAATCATGTAGTGCTGAATTTAATGGATATGTTTGATGTGGAAGCCATTTGAAAAATGATTATGCACAATTAGTTGCCTTCATTCCCTGTAACACCAAGGTGCAATAAATAATCTTGGAATTGTCTGCACAGGACTCAGGTTTGCACAGTGGGATCTCTTCTCGCCTTGGTTGACTTGCCCAGCCTGTTCTGAGTTGTTTTTATATATTGTACAGATGGAACATGCTTTCAGATACACCAAGTTGTCCTCTACAAAGGAAGAATTTATGAAGTCCTGTGGTTTTCATTTCATGAAAAGTGGATGTAATTTTTTTAGATCATTCAGCTAAGATTATAGGTGCTTTTCCCTAATAGAATTTTCTTCTTATGTATTGGCCTCATTTTTAAGAAAATAGGTTTACTTGTACACTAAATCCATCTAGACAAAGTGGAGGTCTGGCTATGTAGGAGCCAGATAAATAAGATAGCACTGAATTTAGTGGATATTTTTAACATAGAAAGCTCTATGGAACATGATTATGCACAATTCACTTTTGAAAGAAAACTTTCACATTGAATTAAGCTGTAAACTATAAAAGCTAACATTTGGGAATGTTTAAAAAATATTACCACAAAGTTTTACTTTTCTGAACATTGGGAGAAATTTAGTGGAGTCTTTATGTAAATGGCTCATTTGATTTTAATTTGTTCTAATATATTTAAAGATATTGTCGTAATTTATAATCCAGACACCTTTCTGATGTTTAATTTTTCCAATTACAAAATGGGATTCACTTGTGAATCCTTTAAAACCATTTTAATAGCGATCTTCTAGGGTCTTTTAAATTAGTCTATTATAAACCATCAGTTAATCCAGGACCTTTTGTTTCTTCACTTCCAATTATAATTTTCCTGTGCTGTCATAGCTCCCAATCTGTAAAAACACCTTCATATTTTTCAAATAACCTTGCACTGTTTCAAAAATTTGTAAGTATCTCCTATAGAGCAACACTTACTGAGCCAAAGAATTTGATACGGCAAAATCTAAAACAAATACCTTCTATAAAAACTAACCCTGGCAGTTCATAAAATCGATCTTTATTTCCTCTGTTCATTGTACCATTTTGTTAATAAATTTGGTCTACTCTGAAATGACCTTATATGAATAGGATAGGCTGGTTAGCTTAGAATGCTACCTTAGACCAAGACCGAGTTGCCTGCTATACACAAAAGAACCCTTATTTATTCCGGTACCATATTTCTTTCTGCATGTCAAGCTTCTGTGAGGTGTTTTGGTTTTTCTAAATGGCTCTCAGGTTTGCTTTTAGAAAGAAACTCTAAAATTCAACTTTCAGCATAAGATTCATGTATTGTTCTATCATTTTTTTATTTGCATGGATTTCTTTATATGATGTTTTTCAACTTACAAAATATATACGTCCTTATTATAATGGGTGAAACAATATGCAGCAAAGATGTGATGAAAATGCCAATTATCACATTATTTTGCTCACGTTTTTATAAGGTTACCAATCTTACTATTCTACTTGTAAAACACAAATGAATACAAGCACATAAATGAAAAAAATTAGTTTTTGGTTGGTTGGTTATTCTATTTTTAGAATAGTAGAATAACATACACATTTCCTTCCAGCTTGCTTTTGCTTTTGTTCACTTAATGTATCACGGATAACCCTATGTATCAGTAGATATTCATCTATGTTTTTCCTATTTTGATACACATCATAAACACATTTTAACAGAAATGGATACAAATAATACCAGCTGGCTTGATATATTTTAGAATAGCATTTTTCCTTTTTGTTTAGATTTATGTCTCTTAACTTGGCAATTACCTAACATATCTTTCTCCCTTTATTGTTTTATCCAGCTTTATTGAGGTATAATTGACAAATAGAATATATATTTAAAGTGTAGAATATGATGTTTTGATACACATATGCATTGAAAAATTATAACCATAATCAAGCTAATTAGCATATCCATCATGTCACATAGTTATTTTTTGTGTGTGTGGTGAGAATACGTAAGATCTACTCTCTTAGCAAATTTTAAGTATATGCTATATTATTATTAACTCTAGTCACCATGCTGGACACTTCTGTCTTAATCTTTAAACAAATCCTGCCTCCTTTTTTTGGTCACCACCTTTGGGGAATGATGGGCACACCTAATATTTGAACAATCATGCCAAATATTCCTCATTTCTTTTAACAATGCCTCATTGTCTGAATTCCCAATTAATATGAAATGCCAGATAGTAATTAAAACACCCAAGAAATAGAACTGTCTCCCTCAGATTTTAATCTGACCGGCCTGTTATTCTTCAGATATTATAGGTGTTTGAAGGAAATCTCAGAGGTGAAACCTGAGGGAGCTATTAAGATCTCAAGAAGTTCTGATAGCTTGAATCCCCATATACTTCTCAAGCTGCTTGACATGGAGGCCGTGGTTTATGAGTTTGTTCCTGGAGGAACATCATGCTCTTGAATTATACATAGGGTTAGCTCAGATCCCTGAAAGTTTAACTTACAGGAATACCAGTCCTAAGAAAATGTTTTACCTCACAAAATATTTATATTTTCTTTAGGTATTCTGAACATTTTTTTCCTCAAGGTTTGCCTCCCATCTTCTCTTATGCTAAATCTAGGCGTCTGCAATTGCAGGGCATGTTGTGACGTGCTGGAGCAGTCAGTCCTCTTCGGGAATTGTTCAGCCAGGAGAGCCACCTTGTCTATGGCCACACCCCTTGCGGGTTTACAGGTTTACGGCTTCACTGCCTCAGGACAGCTCTGAAGGATCATCTGATGTTCAGAACCTCCACAGGCTCGGCTGAAGCTTCCAGTGAGACACTCGCGATGTCCAGCAGTCCAAGCTTGCTTCAGCCCTGTCCTTCTGTCTGAAAGTGCTGCCATATACACTAAACTCATCTTTCCCCCCAAACTGACTCCTCCTTCAACTTTCCTTTCAAGAGAAACATCTTTTATCCAGACTTGGAAACTCTTAATCATCTTCAAGATTGTCTTTTCCTTCACGCCTTATGCCTATCAGTTAACAGGGTTTTGACATTTATTGCTTCACAATGTCTCTCACTGTTGTTCTTCCTTTCACTTCAGAGTTTTATTGCTACGTCTGGCAGCTGTAATAACGGGCTTCCCTTATCTCCAGCTCTGTCTTTTGCTTCTATTTCGCACTCTATACCAAGTATTTTTCCTAAACAAATTTCTAAGGTCATATAACCTGATCAAAAATATCAGACATTCTGAGTGATCATTAGCGCTCTTCACCAGGATGTCCCTCTCTCCTTCCTCTGGGCACACGGTAGGCTTTCACTTTTGTGAAATTAGACATAACCATGTAACTTGCTTTGGTCGATGCAAGGTGGGTGGAATGGATGTCACTTCTAGATGGTAGCCTTTAGGAGCCTTAGACTGTTTGCTGTTATAACAAAATAATCACAGACTGGGTTATTTATAAAAAATAGAAACTTATTTCTCACAGTTCTGGAAGCTGGAAAGTCCAAGACCAAGGCACAGCAGGTTTGGTGTCTGGGGTGGGCCTTTTGGCTGCATCCTCACATGGCAGATGGGTTAAACCCTGTGTCCTCATATGCAGGAAGGCAGAAGTGCAAAAAAGGAGAACGGACTAACCCATCTCAAGCACTTTTATTAACATAAGGCACTAATCCCTTCATGAGAGCAGAGTTCTCATGGCATAATCACCTCCTGAAAGGCCTCACCTCTTAATACTGTCATATCAAAGAACATGAATTTTGGAAAAGACACAAACACTCAAACCATAGAAGAGCCTTGCATGGTATGCATGCATACCTTTTTTTTCTCCAATCCATGGTGACATTTCAGATGGTGAAAACATTTTTGATGGTTCAGCCTGCACCCCTGGATGAGAAAAACATGAAGCAAATCCCTCATCAACCCGAGATGAACATGTAGCAGGAACCAGAGACAGAGTTTTTCTTTTGTTTTAAGGCACTAAGATTTTTGTTTTAAATCTCATCATAACTTAGTCTATCCTGTGTTAGATAGGTTCTTAATTAGCAGCCAGTATAAAATGGAATCTCTTGAGCCTTTCATTCAAAATCGTCTCTCTGGTCCTAACCCAACCTTCCAAGCCTGTCTTCCACTCTTTTCGCAGATGGACCCCAGCTCTAGCTCATTTGATCTCCTTGTTATTTCTCTCTATAAATCATACCAGAGTTATTTTTTATCACATTCTTCTGCTACTTAGAATTTCCAACCCATTTCCTTTCCCATTAAATTATTTGCTATCTTTAAGGCAAGCTTAATTCTGCTTTTCCGTGAAGCTTTACCTGACCACCCTGAGGGCCAGAGATTTTGAAGTCATGTGACCTTTTGAAGTTGTATGAAATCATGTGAACTATCCATGTTACTGAATGACTTCCTCTAAGTGGAGGATAGAAAATGATTCCTCCTGCCCCTGCCCCTCAGAAAACATTACTGTAATCTGAAATATGATTTCAAAATTATCTGAATCCCTATGTCACTATTCGCCAGGAAATGATGTTCACATTCTTCTATCTCAGAAGCCACATAAATGCATCATATCAACAAAACTAGACAAATAATGTGTGATTATTATGATATATAGGGCACATTTTAATATTTACACAGAAAGCTCTTAGACTGTGATTCATTGTTATATTATTGTGGTTCTTAATATTATGCCAAAGAACCTACACCTTTACTAATAATTTATATCAGGCAGAACATTGTATTTCTGTAGAGTAACAAGTTTGTTTCTTACATTCCTTTCATTTCTGTTAAAAGTTTTTAATAATCTTAGCCATCTAACAATTTTATACCCCATCTTTATAGGCAGTAATATTGATGTTTATCTTCTATGTTTAGGCAAAATCTTAAGTAATCTTATAGTATTTGACATTTAAAAACTTACATATCCAATTTCAATCAAACTTAATTGAAAATGAGAGGTGCCATCATGGTCAGGTTCTACTGATTACATATAAGATTTGTAAAATAATTTTAAAATCAGCATATGAATAATGCCCTTATATACTAAATAATACCTTTTGAATTAGTTTAGTTTTTGTATATATGTATACATGTGTGAATATACACACACACATACACAAACAGAGAGAGAGAGAGGTTGGGAGAGATAGAGAGAGCGCACAATAACTTCTGTTTTCTGCTGCAAGTACTATACTGTGTAAATAATCATTAGTTTTAATTGAAAGTAAGAATTTAGAGTTTTTATTTTTAGATCGTGTTACTGTTTCATTTTTAATTTTCTTTAAATTGCTAAAAGTGATTTGTTTTAGAGTATTCAGGTATTCATTCAACAAACATTTATTGAGCACCTATTAAGTGCCAATTATTAAGCAAGTCAATAGGGATATAAGGATGAATAAAATATAGTGTTTAGCTTCAAACTACTCACAAGCTCATGAGATCATTAGTGAATAAAGCAATTTTAGTCTTTGCTATAATCATCATGTGATTTCTGGAGTACCTTACAAACTTAGAAAATTTTGTCAAAATTATGCCTACAAAGAAGCAGAACTCTTTACCTTTTCCATTATGGACAATTGTGACATAATAGAAATAGTACTGAACTTGGAATAACTAGATTGGAAGCTTCAATCTGGCTTAGCTACTTCCTAACTTATTGCAAAGCCATTAAACTCTCTGAGTATTTTTCACCCCTAAAAATGATGTTATATTTGTCTTATAGGCTGTATAGGGGACTATGAATTAAAAGCTATGAAAATAGAATGTATTTATTATAATATTACGAAGTGTCTGATAATCTCCATACTAAGCGATTTGTTTCTGTCTTGAGTTCTGTGGAAGAATAATCACACTGGGACAATTTCACTGCTGGAATTTTGTAGCTGAAATTTATCTCCTCCTTTTCTTTCTTCTCCTTCTTGTCCTTTTTTTCTTCCTCTTCCTCCTCCTTCTCTTCCGCTTCTTCTCATTGTTATCATCACCCTAGTTACAAATTTGCCATGCTTTCTATATACCATGCAATGAGCTAGACTGTATATTTAGATCAATATTTCTCAACCTTAGATATACATTAAACTCACATGGGTACCTTATAAAAAACTGAGTGCCCAGGCTGTACCCTAGACCAATTATATCCAAACTCTCTGGGGGAAGGACCCAGTCATCAGTACTTGCTAAAGTTTCCCAGGTGATTCTAATTAGGTTTAGAACAACTGTTTTGATTAATTATCTAATTAAATATTTATAAAAACCCTGCAAGTAGATATGTTCATATTCATTTTGTACAGAGGAAACTTAGACTCAGCAAAATCAAAGACTTTATTCAATGTCACATACCTAGTCAGTGGCAGAGCTTGGATTCAAACCCAGGTCTCTCTGGTTCTAGAGTCCATGTTCTAATTCCTATGATCTGTTAATATAATGTTAACTCTCTTTTGTCTGCATTCCGAAATGAAAGCTCTAAGATAAGAGAATTCTGAGTTCAGCTTAGGTTCACATTTTTAGGAGTTCCTCTTCTTAATACGGTATTTTGTGTATGTGCACAAAGATTAATATTTTAAATTGATTGAGGTGTTAGAAAAGTTTAAACATAAAAATATTCCCATTCCAGATAACAAAGCAAGGGGCTTCATTATTGGATATAAGTAATGGACAGAATGATTCAATGTGGTATGTAAAAATGTGGGCAGAGGAAAAAAATGGAATATAAGCTTAGTAATTGCTTTTAGAAAGCAAGTAAGAATGCTGAGCTTTTAGTTATAATTTTTCTGTAAGAGATTTTTTTCCATTTCTTTATCTCCAAACTTTATACGCTGTTTTGTATTTGGTCAAACTCTTATACATAAAAATAACATACAATTGAATTTTTTAAAATTCTCTCTGTGAGTCTCAGCTTTTATTTTATTTTATTTCATTCTTTAGTCTTAGACTTTTAATAGCTAGGTTTAACTGAGTCACATTTATTACGAGTCGCATTTATATTTGTACATATTTCTGTCATATTATTTTGTGTTTTCTAATTATTGTTCCCCACTCCGTATTTATTTCTTTTTTCCTTTTTTTCTACTTTCTTTTAGATCTCATAAGTTTTATTTTTTCTACTTTTTTCTCTATGGTTTTGGAAACAGCATTAGTTTGGATCATTATTTGCAAACTCAAAAACAAACTCTAATTGATCTAAGCAGAAAAATCATTAATGGAAAAAATATTGAGAAGTTCCTAAAATAGTGGAAAAGGCCAGAGTACTAAGGGAGGAAAAGACGCAGGGCAAAAGGATGCATGACAGCCAGGAATATAACTAACCCAGACCCATTCCTTTTAGGATACCACTACCATTTTGTTGAGCCCCTGATGCTACAGTTTTTATCTTCACAGTCAATAGGCCTCAATTCTGAATGCTGCTATTAACATCACTTCCATCGCTACCCTGGAAAATGGATATTGTTTCTGCTATCTCTACTTTTTTATTCAATTTGTATAGATTCACAGAACTAGGTAAGATCATATGTTTGGCAGGCCTAGGTCTTGTTCTTTCCCGTCAGCTGCTGGAGGACTTGGGAAAGCAGTGACCTGACCACTATAGCTTCTGTGATAGAAGGGAGCTCTGCCTCTACCAAGCACATATAGTCAAGAATCCCTCAAACATGGGGAATTAAGTTACTGCATAGTCAACAGCAATAATAAAGAAGATAAAGAAAGAATAAAAAGAGAGAAAGAAAGGCAGTAATTAAGCACTCTATTGATATTTTCATTGGCTTTTCACAAAAAATTAAAATGTGATGTTAACATTATACTTTTTAAATATAGTCAAAATTAACCTATAGCTGTATACTCTTCCACAAGATAAGAAACATTTTTTATTTCCTTTCACTCTTTTTCCCATCTTCTCTCTTGCCCACCCAGTTACCATGTTTTTATTTTCTGGAGCTTTACATGAAATCATTTTAAGAAATTTTATAATTACTGCTAACTGTTATTATGTTGTGTGATCCATGATCCATACTTATTGATATGATATAGAGTAAGCTGGTTAACAGCAAAGGCTATAGAGCTGACTGCCTTGGTTCTTATCTACTCTTCACCATCTACTAGCTGTGTGACTTTGAATAAATTGCTTGACGTCTGTGTACTTCAGTTTATACATCTGAATAATGAGAATAATAATACGAATGCCTCCCTTTTAGGGTGGTATAAAGGTTAAATGAATCAAATTATTTAAATAAATTGCTTGGAAAGTTATCTGGACATGGTAAATACTCAATAAATATTTACTGTTATTCTTTGTTTTATTTTATGAACTCATTTCTTTGTCCTTCTTTTTCTACAGCCTACTTCTTGCTCTCTTCATTTTCTTCTTGGTAGATCATTATCTTCTTAGTTTAGCTTAGACTTCACCCTCTCCCCCTTCCCTTTTGGTAATAGTCTTTAGAAATGTCTGAGTCTGTGTGTCTGAAAAGTCTTTATTTTGTACTTACTCTTGAATGATGCTTTTGGGAAAGTATAGAGCTCTAGCAGCAAAATTAATTCTCCCTCAGCACTTCAAAAAATATTACATCAATATCTTCCATTGTCCAATGTTGATTATAAGTAATCTGTGGTCATTTTTTTCTTTTCTATCTCGTTTTTCCTTTGATTTTCTGAAATTTCACTTCAATGCATCTAGGTGTAGATATTTTTAACTTATATGGGACTCAGAGGGAATGTTAGCCCGAAAATTCTTGTTATTGATATTTTGAGTAGTGACAGTTCAAAACTACTGTCATTGGTCTCAAATGTCTTACCCAGCAGCCATGGACATGGCAAAGGTGTGCTCAGTGGACAAAAGTGTAGTTATATTTATAAATGTTTATTTTCACCTTTTTTGGTTTTTTAATTTTTAATTCTTTTATTTCAGCATATTATGGGGGTACAAGTGTTTAGGTTATGTATATTGTCTTTGACCCACCTAAGTCAGAGCTTCAAGAGTGTTCATCCCCCAGACGGTTTGCACCGCACCCATTAGATGTGAATATACCCACCCCCTCCAAACTGATGCATAAATTTAAGGAAAACCACATTAAAATCTAAAAAAAAGTTATAGAATTTGATAGCCCAGTTATAAAATTTATATGGAAGATTAAAGGGAAAAAATTGCCAGAAGAGTTTTGAGAAAGAATACATGGAAGAAGGCCTTGTTATTCTAGATATCACGTATCAGGACTTTTTATAAAGCTATAATATTAAGACAATGTGATACTGTTGTAGAGATAAACAGACTAATGGAATAGAATTCAGAGCTCAGAAGTAGATCCACACATGTGTGAAACTTTGATATATAAAAGAAATATCATGTCTGAATTGTGGGAAAGAAGGGACTTCAAAAAGGAGTTGGTCAAATAGTATACACATGGAAAAAATAAAATTGGATTGT
>CAUYRT010093485.1:0-19719 GCA_963574885.1 Lepilemur ruficaudatus
TTGTCTATCAGTCCACACTCTACATCCATGCATATATATATAATTTATCTCCCATTTATAAGCAAGAACATGAGATATTTGTCTGTGTCTGAGATGTTTCATTTAAGATAATAGCTTCCAGTTCTTCCATGTTGGTGCATATTAAAAAATTGCTTACCATCACTAAATCATGAAAGAAATGCAAATTAAAACCACAATGAAATATCATTTTACACCAGTAAGAATGGCTGTTACAAAAAAGACAAAAAATAACAGATGTTGGTGACAATGTAAACAAAAAAATAATACTTATCCAGGGGTGACCAACAGTTCCCAGCCCTGGACTGTCCGTGGAAGTGTAAATTATTACAACCTCTAAGGAAAACAGTATGGAGATTTCTTGAAGAACTAAAAATAGAAAAATCATTTGATCCAGCAATCCCACTACTGGGTATCTTTCCAAAGGAAAATAAATCATTTTAGGCCTTTTTGTTTGTAGAACAGCAAGTTGAGTGGGATATCACAGTATCACGATACTTAGTGGTATCATGGAAGGCAAGGGACTTTTGATGAAGTCTGATGAAAGTTTCCCATGGGTATAAGATGTAAACTTTTTCCTCTTACAACAAAATATTTGATATGACAAATTAGAATGGAAAGCAATGAAAAAATATTTGGTAAATTCTATATACTGTGTTCAAAGGTAGAATATTCTAGGTCAATGTGGAGAGTTACTAAGGTCTTCATATACATTTTTAACTGGCAAATAAAAGAGTTGTACAGGTAGATACGTACATGAGATGTATACATATTATTTCTATAAGCACTTTTAGAGTGGTTGTGTAATATAGCATCTTGAAAGAAATTCCAGTCTATTATTTAGTTACTGAATGTCTAGGATAAACACACAAGTAAATATTTTCTACAAATATTTTTTATTATTTAAAAATTTGTAACATAACACCGTGTCCTAATCCTGGAACCTAGAGAGTTCCACAGTCCGCACATGTATGCATCTGCTTCCCTTAATAGGTTATAAGGTCTTTAACGGGCACTGACTCATCACTGTGTCACCACAGAGCTTAAGATGGTATCCTTTACATTTGTACGCTTGAACATCTGCTAAATGTAAAGGAGGAGGTTGGCTCATAGAAAAGTCAGCCTTTGAGCAATGACCCAGAAAAGTCTATTTTATCCTTTTCTAAAGCTGGAATTTCAATCACTTTATTATCTTGATTACTAATAGCATTTACCTATTGTTTACTGTCCTTCCTTTTCAATTTCCCATTAAAGAAATCTAAATAGATGAACTACTGTGTATTTTCTCATGATTTCTCTTAAACAATTGTATAAGTATGATTTCTTTCAATCTCACTACTATTTCTTACTTTTGCTTCATTGATGAAGTATTTCATATTTCTTCAAATGACTCACTCTCTCCTTTTGGAAGTATTACATATTTACAAGTGGGATAAAAGGGAAGTAACCATGAATGTCAAGGTCATTTTAATCAAGCCATTCTAGCAATTTAATAAACCACAAGGGTAAGAGAATTATTTAGTTTATGTTTTATAATTTAATATTAAGACTTTGATATATTTTCTTAACTGGCTATAATTTTAAATTTTTGATGTTTAAAAAATGAAAAAACTGGAAATATTTAAAATAAATAAATGTCCTATTCACTATCATTATTTCTTCTATTTTCTGTATCCCCATCTATTTTTATCTTTTGGTTGTTTTTCCTTTTGCTCTCTATGGCCTCCAATACCCCTTTTAATACCTATACAATTGAGTATGTGGAAAATATAAATTCCTTCCTGCCTATGATGCTTAATTGCTCTTTTTCAGCTGCCCAGCCATCTAGAACTCCCACGTATGGTTTTAATTACTGCTAATGTTCTAATGACAATGCTGGCAGAGAAAGAACATTTTTAAAGAAAGATTGTTTAAAAGGTAAATCACTGGACCAGCTGGAGTTTTAAAAGAGCTATTACTCGTATCTAGAAATGTATGCTAAATTTTTAAATGTTCTATTTTTGTAAGATTTTAAATAAATTTTTCAAAATAAAATTTTATATAAATGCTAAGTTTGGGGGTTGAAAAAGAATAATTATTGGCAGTATACATCATTCATTCAGCAAAAAAGGTATTGATTGAATGTTTTGTGTACCCGGTGCTGGGTTAGATGATGGACCTACAAGGAGAGAATTTTCCAGTAGGGGTAAATCATCTGTAAACAAGTATAACCCAAAGTGCTTAGTTCTATACAAATTATTTACAAAGTATGATGGTAATTAGATTATTTTACCTAAAATGAATGTCATAAGATACAATTTTAGTTATAAAAGTTATTACAAACCTCTTTTTTTGTCTTTATGCCCTAAAGACATTGTCAGTTTCTAGATTTACATTATCTTCACTTTTCTATATCCTTGTCCCCATTCCTGTATGTTAATACATCTTTTCTCTCTCACCATTTCCTATGAAATATGAAGAAGAATAAAGTAAATTGCATGACTTTTTTTTGCAGACGGATTGTGGAATTGTTCAGCTGAACCAGTGTCTCTCGCTTTAATATCCATGAATCAATGAGTATTTATTTAATGTCCATTAGAGTGTTACACATCTCAAAGGATCTGAAAGAAGATTAAGACAAGATCTTTGTCTGCAACCAGCTATCAGTCTTTTGTAGAGAGAAAAGACAAATATACATGTCTTGTTGAAGTCTCTAATCCATTTATCTATTCACTCATTCATGCATGAAACAGACATTTATTGAGTGCCTATTATGTACTTGGAGCTATTATAGGCACAACACTTTACCTCCAAGAAAGCAGTCTAGAGGGGCCAACTAACATACAGATGGTATATTAAATAAGTTAACAAATGCAATAATCACTTAGTGCTCTCTGGACAGAGAAAATGAAAATCCAACTCATTACAGAAGGTCAGAAAGATTACATGTGGAAAGAAAGAGCAGATATTTTAAAGACTATTGCAGTAATGCAGACAAGCTTCAGACTTCCATATCCATGTGACTACATAAAATTGCCATGTAGATATATTACAAGAATCTCAAACTTAAGAAACACCTAAAATAAACTATTTAATTACTCAACCTCCTCTCTACTCCAGCCCCTCCCCACATGAATCTGTTCTCTTTCATTCTTTACCATCTCATCAAATAGCATCCCATCCAATAAATTGTTCAAGGTAGAAATTCATGATGTCTTTCATTTCTTCACCTCTCACATACATAAGTTTTATAGATTCTACCTCTACAATCTCTTTAGATTTTGTCTAGTTCTGATTATGCCCTCTGCCATCATCTTGGTCTGAGTTTAGCTAATGATTGCATATCTTTCGGGTTTGAGTTCACTATAATTCTAAAGGGATGCAAATATTCACACCATAGTATTCAATATGACAAAATCAGTGATAGTAGGATGCAAATTTCAGGAAATGTACATCATGTTGTGCATACTATGAGGATTAAATTTATGAAAAATGAAAAAGTAATTAGAATAATGGAATAGAAATATTTTTTTTCCTTTGTATTTTAAAAAGTGCTACCAGACTTGGTTCTGAAAATTGTTCTGGTTCTTAAGAAAAGACTTGAATTATTTTACAGACCTCTAACATGGTAAGTGGCTGAACTTTCACCCTTGTTTGTAAAATGATTTTACATGAAAAGACAAATAGTATAACAACTGTGAGCAATTTAATAAAGATAACTCCGACAGAGAAGTCACAGCTGGAAAGAATCTTCACCTTCCTACGCTTATTTCAATTAATCATGAGAAACAATTGCAAAATGTCACAACTGTCCTCTAGCCTCTAAATTTAAACAGGAAATAGACAGCTCATTCAATTATGAATTTTCTTGCACAAAATAATCCAAACCACAAGTCTATTTTAAACAGAGACAACAGAATGTCTTAGTATACTCTACAAAATATTGGGCATAAAATGACTAAAAATTTTACCGGGGAGAAAGGTCTTTGAGTATTACACTGAAAGTACAATATGTGGAAGTTTATGTGTAAGAGAGGACTACTCGCAACTGGGTCAAATTAGAAATAAGAGCTTTCCCGCTAAAGGATTTTGAATGCCTCTCTCTTTGCTACAGTGTGCTAGAGGCTTCAACATCCAGTAAAAGAAAAAAAAAACCACAAAAAACTCAAATTATCAAGACAGAGTGACCATATTTCATTTACAAAGTTACACAGCAGACAGCCAACCATGTACAGAATATGTTGGAAGAAATCTTCACTTTCATATAGCTTCCTCAAAACCCTACGATTAAACTTATATTTAAAATGAATCCTTAATGCTGTGAGACAGGCTGATGCCACAGCACTCTAGCCTGGGCAACAGAGTGAGACTCTGTCTCAAAAAAATAAAATAAAATAAAATGAACCCAAATATTTGAAGATGCAATAATAAGAACTCCATGCACATTGAAATAATTCAGAGACAATAGATTCTAACACACAGGGCTTAGGGCAAAAAATCCTTCCATCCACAAAGTAGGAAGAATGGCACATCTCATTTCAGGAAAGTGGCATTCAAATGGACCAGAACAGAGAGCAGTCACATACCACACAGTTCAAATTGGCCTTGGCTTCCTTGTGTACTATCGCTTGTTCTACTGTGACTGACAGGCACAGTGATAATAATCTCCTCAGCCCTTCTAAGGAAGGTAGAGCCTCTGGAATTATACCTCCTAGCCACAAGCAGCTTTATTTATTTGCCCTAGTTTGCGATATAAATATTGTCATTTTCTATCTGTGCCAAGACATAAAAACATTGGAGAAACATTGAATTAATGGACAGTAAAATACACTAAGTTTTCGTTCCTTATTACAGATTCAGTCATCCTTAATGGTTCTCGAAGATATCCTGAATTAAAAACACCTTTAATTGTATTGCTGCAGATTAGTGTGTCCCAAACTGAAACATATGCCTGTTAAATCATCACCAGTAAAGTCTCTGAGAAGTCCTGGACCTAGTATATTCATTGTAGTCTCTTAAATCTGATATCTGCTAAATTTGGGCACATCCTATCTTTGGGGGTATCTATTAAAGTCAAGCCCAAAATTGTTCCACAAAAAACAAGTACATAAATGATTTCCTTAGTTTGGAAATCCTGGTGCTAAATACCTGGAGTAGATCATAATATGAAGATTGATACTCAAAATGTAGTGCTCTTGATGGGCTAACCAGTAAGTAATACAGAAAGCTGTTTTAACAGGGTTTATTTTTAACTGAGCATTCTATATGTTACCTTCACACTATTAAAATAAGCACTACTGTTGCCAAATTCTGAAGCTGGAAGTATTTTTCTTTTTTTTTTTTTTGGAAAAGGTTATTTTGAAATTCCAGTTATATTTTACAAGATAAGATTGTTGGTTGTGTTTAGAAAAACACACTTTGGTTTAAAATTCTTCAGAAAATAGACAGATAGGAAATTCAGTAAACAGTACCATATATACACTTCCCAAGGTAGCAATATTTGTTCAAATGGAGAACATCATATAGTCATTATTCTTAAAACAATACAGTTCTAGGAAAGCATATAATCTTACAGATTTGTCATAACATTACTAAGACTGACTGTAATCAATGAATTGGCCAATAGCATTTCTCTGTATATAAATGAGAATTTAGTTCATACTTAAGTAACACAACTGTGACAGAGATGGCTAACTGACTACTGAAATCCAAGTTCCTTCTGCCGTTTTGTGGAATTGTCCCCAGGAAGCAGTGGCCCAGAGAGTGACTACATTCCTTAGTCCCTTTCATCTCTTTGGGCCATGTGATTAATTTTCACTTAGTGGAATATGAGAAACATAGACTGCCTAAATTCTTATCCTGACTCTTCCAATAATCAGCTGTGTGAATTTAGTACAGTTTTTTAAATTCTTTGAGCCTTAGTTTTTCAGCTACAATATGTGCTAATAAAAGCCCCTACATCTGGTTTGGTCGTGAGGATTAAATGAAGTAGACCAGTGCCTGGCAGATAGTAAGCAATATGAAGTTGTTCATTAAAATCAAAGGAAAATATTTATTTTTCATTTCTTCCAGTAATTCTGTACCTTTCTTAAATTCAGCTTTGGGGAAAAATCATTTAAAAATATTATTAGAAAAAATAGAGAAGTAAGATTCACTATATATTTCATTAAGACTGTGAAAGTTAAGAACCATGAAAGTTAAGAAAGGCAAAGCTACCATGTACTAATATAGGTGTTTATAATTTAATGATTACCAAAAAATAAAATGCTATTATAACAAAGGTTTTATTCCATTAACACAATTATTTTAAATTCCTTTTTAGACAACTCCAAAAACTCACTGAAAATTCAAATTCAGATTGTTCTACCTTTAAAAATTTCTGTTAGTTGTTTTTTGCTTTAATTATTTCCTTCTAGAAATATTATTAATATATTACATAAAACTAAGAGGAACATAAAATCCATCTAGCCAAAGACATGTTTTTAAAATATGATAATAGTGGAAATTAGCAAAATCTTTGTAAAGTCACCCCTAACCTTCTGTTTTATAAGACTGGGAATGAGCATTGACAAATCAAATACTGAGGTAACAATTATTGATAATTCAATTGGTGCCTATCCTGAAAATCCTCATTTTTTTAAGTTGTAATGGAAGAATTATTTGAGATCAATGCATTTTCTTGCTGATCTATTCAGTTTTTGTTAACTCCCCTAACCAGTCCAGATAATTCATTGGTGTAGGGATTATTAATAGTTAATATGTAATAAGAAAAATGTTTCATAGGAAAAACAATCACCATTTTGTCAAAAAATTTTTTCCTGGGATATGAAAAGGAAATTAACTATTGAATGAGAAATAAATCTATTCATTCCACACAGAAAATTAAACAAGGTAGCAGTTATGTGTTTATCCTGACTTTTATCAAATAAATATTAATAATTCAGTTAAGTATGGAAAGACATCCTGATATGAGAATAGAAAAAAATAGAAAAATAGAACTGGTTTAGCCAAGAAAATTTAAAAAATCATACTTATATGTTTGAATAGCACACAATAAATAATTTAAGCTTTACCTTCTCCAAAGTTATAGCCCTAAAGCAATTAAAATATAATTGTTTATTCCTTTATAGTTCTTTTGATAGTTTGGGACTTTAATTAATGTCAATAATATGACAGAAGCTTATGACCACATCTTTGTTTGACCAACTCTTCCACTGTTTTCTGAGAACAATTTGACAGTTTCTAGTGTACCAATAGATACTCTAAAGGAAATTTGTAACTCATTTAAAAAAATGACTGGAAACACTTTTATATTTTAAGCAATTATTTCTCCAAGAATGTTTTTTAAGATTCAATAATAAAATCCACTATCATACAAATTAACATTTCCCAAAGAAGCACTTTGAAAATTTAAATTTTAAATGCTGATGCCTTTATTTTTCTGAAAGCCTACCTCATATTAATCACTGTGTAAGTGACTTTTTATGTCGTTTTAGCAAATCTTACCTAAATCACTGCAGTGAAAATGTTTGATTTTTTGAGGTTCATATAGATACCAAATTCATGGAAAGCATATCATTGATCGTTCATTGTTTTTGTTTTGTTTTATTTTGTTACTTAAGCGGATTTAAAAAGGCTTTTAATGTGTTCTAGATTTTGTTGGTGGTACTATTTTAACAAATCCTATCCTGTCTAAATTAGTATGCCAGAGTGGAAGCTATTAACAGCCTGACACACTGTTAATATGAACATCATTACTGTTACTGTTTTATTTTCCCTAAATCACACCAGGAGGTCTCTTGAAGATCATGGTGCTGATATGGAATATACTGTGGCTTGCAAATAATATTCTGATTCATAGGGTCCTGGCAACAAAATTGAGCAGTCCTACCAACCAAGCAGGTCTCATCATAACCCTAAACTCATTTTGGTGGGGCGCTATGCTTGTTATCATACTCACTGAATGTGATAATGGCCAAAGGGAAATATAAGCTCATAATTTTGAGATATATTTTAATTTTTGTTTAATTGTAAGTATTTATATACCCTTAAAACTCAGTATGTTTGGCAAAGTATTCCCTGAAAATCCTGTCTCTTGAAATTTTAAACCCATATATTCTGGATATCTCTATCTTGGATAGTTACAAATTGGCATAAAGGAAATCAAAACAACAAAAAAATCTACTTGTTCCCAAGTGTTCCTTTAAGGCTCTGTTGCTCAGTCATCCTAGAACGTACAGTGGCTACCCATCATGTACTGATCGAATGATTAAATAGATGAATGTTGACTTTTCTAAGTTAAGCATTTAGAAATAGAATTTTTAAATGCAAGGCTAGGAAAAATTCTAAATAGTCATTTTTTTTCACTAGAAATGCATTAACATCTCAATTATTAAAAACCTTTTGCTCTTATAACCCCATGTATACTGAAGTTTGACACCTAACATAAAATAACGTAATAGTAATAGCAACATTTCAGAATTTAATTTCCTCTGCTGTACTCCTCTGACTCCTACAGGAAGGTTAGCTTTGTGATTTCTTTCTTTCACCTGGAACTCTCCTCTGTCCAGAGACCCAGAGGCATTTTCCAAATTAACATTTGGGAAATGTTAATTTGTATGATAGTGGATTTCATTATTAAATCTTAAAAAATATTCTTGGAGAAATAGTTATTTAAAATATAAAAATGTTTCCTAGTACAGCCCAGGCAGTCCAACTCCCACCCCCACTAGGACCCCAGCTCTATAACCATAAGAGTCTCTATAGCCGTAAGAGTATGAGTCCAGGGTAAAGCCTGAGTCCAGTACAGTACCAAGTCTCAGAGCCACTACCAATGAGGCATTCCTGAAGAAACCCAGATATCCCACCCAGATGTCTGACCATCATTTAAAAAGTTATGGTGTTTCTTAAGATTTGTTTTGCCACCTCTCATTATGTAGAGTGTCGTAGTAACCTGTAAGTGACATATTATGAATATAAGATAGTCATAAGGCCCTCTCAAACATCTCACAGGGCCTACATTGTATGTCACTTAGCAGTATGATGTAACTTGTCCTCAGGATTTCCAACCCCGGCCCAGGTACTACCAGGTCTTTATGACAACGTGACCTAAACGCTCTGGTTGCCCTGAGAGCCAAGGCCACCTCAGCACAGATGCAACTTTCATGAACCTTAAAAGAAGCTTACACTTACAAGAACAGCTTAAACTCCTTCTATAAAAGAAACACCACATAACTGACCCTGACTGAATATAAGTATAGGAATGGATGAAGAACCCCTAAATCTCAAAAATAGTATCAGAGGGAGACCTTCTCAGTTAGTCGGTCATCTGACCCCAGACTGTGTCCCGCCCTTGCCACCGGCTTGCTTCTGCTGTCCGTCCTGTAAAAGCGCTGCTAGAATAAACTGCCTGAACATCAGATGTTGCCTAAGACTCACCTTTGATGGGAATCATACCAAAAGGAAGAAGTTGCCCCTGGGGAAGCTGATTAACTAGAACCACCTGAGAGCCCCGGACTCAATATGTGTGTGTGTGCACATGTGTGTGTGTATACACTGATTACATATAGTATACATATGTGTGCGTTATTAATATAGTAATATCAGGAATGATTAGAAGACTAGATTCAGAATCAAAAGTATACATTTTAGATTTGTTTTTCAACTATGGTTATTTTTTAATATATGGCAATATATGCAAAACAAATGCTGAGTTTAATCATTGATGAATTAAATAATTACTTCAGAAAATTTTGCACTTAAATTTTTCCAAGTATGACTAAACAGAAAGTTGCATTTTTTCGATGAATTATTTTCATTTTAATTTCTTTCTTTCCTGATTTCAGGAGTGTATATTGTGGCTGAATCAATCCCCTTAGGCTAAAGCAAAAAATATGACTTCTGTGTTTTTCATGGGTTCTATTCTTTTTTAAAAAATAAACTGTGTTCTGGCACAGTGGCTTATACCTATAATCCTAGCACTTTGGGAGGCCCAGGCAGGAGGATTCATTAAGACCAGGAGTTTGAGGTCAGCCTGGAAAATACAGCAAGACCCCATCTCTACAAAAATTAAAAAAAAAAAATAATAATGGGACATTGTGGCGCATGCCTGTAGTTCTAGCTGCTTAGGAAGCTGAGGCAGGAGAATAACTTGAGCCTAGGAGTTCGAGGCTGCAGTGAGCTATGATCTCACCACTGCACTCTAGCCTGGGCTAAAAAGAAAAAAAAAATTAAAATAAATAATAAAATAAAAAGTCTTTCTCTTTATTCCAAATGAGCTAAAGAAGGAAATATAATAGCTATAATTTGCCAAAGGACAAAAACATAGAGAATGCTAAATTAAGCCTATCAAGTCATACCCTGGGGCCGGGCGCAGTGGCTCACGCCTGTAATCCTAGCACTCTGGGAGGCCAAGGCGGGTGTATAGCTCAAGGTCAGGAGTTCAAGACCAGCCTGAGCAAGAGCGAGACCCCGTCTCTACTATAAATAGAAAGAAATTAATGGGTTGCTAGGGCATTATTGATACCATGGCACTTAAGCTGGCTTTACTGATGGAAGCCTTACAGGGCGAGTGCTCCTCCAAATGGGAAGATCCAAACAGTGAGTTCAAGTCTCACTCTGCTCCCAGAGAGGGCCAGACCCCTCGTCTCTAAGCCAGGTCAACCATCTCTTTGCCTTCACAGAGATCCTCCTCATTCAGCTATCCTTGAGCCAGCATCTCTCTGACTTGATGAGGCCCTCCAGCCATCTCCCACCCCATCTCCATCAGTGCCAGCTCCAGCCACCTGCCCCTGCCCTGCTCCAGGCTGGCAGATTCAGAAGCCATACCTCTTACTCACCGCTCCACATCCTTTTCTGCCACTCTGATCATCCTTCTTTTTTTTCATCTCCACTTAGTTTCACTTTGATCTTTTCAGTTATCTGCTAGACTTCAGTTTGAGTTTTGTGATCTATTCTTCCTTTCTGTACCCAGTACACTAAGGATCTGAGAGAACTACACTCACATCCCAACTTTTACATGAACTCTTGAGCAAGTTACTTAACCTTTCTGACCCTCAGTTTCTTAATCCATGAAATGGATGCAATGTATCTATGTCCCAGGCTGGTTGTGGGGATTAACAAGATGATATATATGAAGTAGCTAGTATGGTGGCTGGCAACAATAAGTGATAATCAATTATTAATTCCCCTTCTTTCTTCCCAGGTTTCTCTCTCTTGTTTCTTTCTGCAGCACAATGTAATCTCCTTTTTCTATTTTTTACTTTTCTGTCTACAGAATGTTTTCTAGTCCTCATAAAAATAGCACCATATAAAATGAAATTGCACAGTATTTTTATATCCTCCAAATAACTCAATTCAATTATAGACTGGTCAATTTTAGTTATTTGAGCATTACCAAAGCATCTGAAATTGGTAAATAAAGTTCTATATTCGCATTCAGAAAATAAAGAGCTAAATCAATGCTTTGGAAAATGGTAAGAGATGGACACTTTCCGTAAGGTTTAAGATCTTACATGGAATGTGACAGCCTATAGCTAATTCTTCTGGCTAGAAGACAGTGCACAGGATACCCTTTATATTTTAAACATGACACAGCAGCCACGAAGCTAGTAGAAGAATGAAGGCTCACATTTTCTGAGAGGAGGGAATTGGCAGGAGGTCCTGTGTATAATTTAACACACAAGGACCTAAGTTTTGTATAATGCAGTCTCATGTGCAGGAGATGTGAAAATTCAGAAAGACATGGAGAAGTTAGTGGGAAAGGGGTTATCAATTTATTATTGGAATAGTCTCGAACTATTCCAGTGGAATAATTAGATAACCGTGAAGCTCCCTAAACTGAAGGGAGATTTCAAGACAGGGTCATATCAACTATTATAATACAAATCCAGACACAGAGAAAAGCAGACAGTCCAGGATTCAAATACTGGCAGCACCACTTACTTGACTTTGTAACTTTGGTCAAGTTGTTCCATCTCTCTGGGCCACAGTTTCTACCTAAATTAGAAACTAGTATTTTTTATATCATAGAAATGTTGTGGCTATTAAATATAGTCCATTAAAGTGCCAAGAACAGTGTTGAGTACCTAGAAGGTGCTTAATTAGAGGGTAGGTTGGATTATGAATTATTAGTTATGTAGTTACTGGCACATTCACCTTCACTACTTATTGTTGAGAAAGGTCCTTGGATAGCCATGGAAATGTTGGGGAATATTTCCGAGAGAAGGTGGTAATACTGACATTTCTCACAAAAGTCTGGATTAGGCCGGGTGTGGTGGCTCATGCCTGTAATCCTAGCACTCTGGGAGGCTGAGGCGGGCGTATCGCTCAAGGTCAGGGGTTCAAAACCAGCCTGAGCAACAGCGAGACCCCATCTCTACTAAAAATAGAAAGAAATTAATTGGCCAACTAAAAATATATAGAAAAAATTAGCCAGGCATGGTGGCACATGCCTGTAGTCCCAACTACTTAGGAGGCTGAGGCAGAAGGATCGCTTGAGCACAGGAGTGTGAGGTTGCTGTGAGCTAGGCTGACGCCACGGCACTCTAGCCCGGGCAACAAAGTGAGACTCTGTCTCAAAAAAAAATAAAAATAAAAAAAGTCCCATCTCATCTCTATTATGAAGAACCCTCAGACCCTCCCATCCCAAGGACCCCAAGGCCCTACTTCAAAAAAGGCTCTACCTCTGCCATAGCCTTAATCATGTTATATATATATATATTTATGTAGATATTAAATAGTTTCTGTTTATGTGTCTACTTCCTTCCTCAACTCGCTATAAAGACTGGTTCTCAGCCTGGCGTGGTGGCTCATGCCTGTAATCCTAGCACTCTGGGAGGCTGAGGTGGGAGGATCGCTCAAGGTCAGGAGTTCGAGACCAGCCTGAGCAACAGCGAGACCCCATCTCTACTAAAAATAGAAAGAAACTAATTGGCCAACTAAAAATATACATAAAAAATTAGCCAGGCATGGTGGCACATGCCTGTAGTTCCAGCTACTTAGGAGCTGAGGCAGAAGGATCGCTTGAGCCCAGGAGGTCAAGGTTGCTGTGAGCTAGGCTGACACCATGGCACTCTAGCCCAGGCAACAGAGTGAGACTCTGTCTCAAAAAAAAAAAAAAAAAAAAAGACTGGTTCTCAGCTAGAAGTGGTGGCTCATGCCTGTAATCCTAGCACTTTGGGAGGCCGAATGAAGCAAGAGGATCACTTGAGGTCAGGAGTTCAAGACAAGAGCGAGACCCCATCTCTACTAAAAATAGAAAAATTAGCCGGGCATAGGGGTGTGTGCCTTGTAGTCCCAGCTACTTGGGAGGCTGAGGCAGGAGGATCGCTTGAGCCCAGGAATCTGTGGTTGCAGTGAGCTATGATGACGCCTCTGCACTCCACCTAGAGCAACAGAGCGAGACTGTTTAAAAAAAACCCAAAGATTGGTTCCTGTCTCACTGTTGCTATATGAGGGCCTGCTATACCTCCTGATTTGTATCATCTGCCAACTGGTCTCCCCATCACCAATCCTGGCTGCCTGGTGGGAGGGATAGCCTTAAAGCCTGGGCTTCAGTGAGAACCCTTCAACCTCTTAAACCCTTTCTGAGCTGGCAGAGTTCCCACAGCCCCTGTCCTATTCCTGAGGTCAGTCCGGGCCCAGGTCCTAACCCTCCTGGCTTACTCCATGGTCTTTATGGGCATAAGGCCAGGCCTGCTCATGACTATGAGATGCAAACCTTGGTTCCTAATTGACTCCTTACCATTCTGCCCCCTCCTACAGCACCGCAGGCATGTCAGAAGGCAAATAAGCTGAGTCACTCCTGGGCCAGGTGTCCTGAAGCATCATAAGAGCAATCAACAGAGCAAGAGGAAATCAGCTCATTCCACAGAGAGGCACTTGGAGCAGCCACGCAGCTGACAGGCCCTGGGAAGTCAGGCAAAGGACCACCTAGGTCACAACTGTGTCCTCTCAGCGATTGCACTCTTTGGAGAGAAGTGTTCCCAGGACCCGATTCTGCAGACCCGATCACACCTCAGCAGTCTCCATCGCAGGGGTGGAGTGGTGGGACCCTGCCAGGCTGTCTCCTGGAACCTCATTTTTGCACACATCCCAGTGGTGAGTTACTGGACCGGGGGATGGAGAACTAACGAGAGACTGTGTGTCCTACGCTCTAGGAAGGATGTTTGAGGGTTGTGGCTGAGTTAGTCTTTAGGTGCTCACTGACCCTCACCCTGGCCAACTCCAAAGATTACTGAGACATCATTTCTGTCCTAGAGGGCTCATGGACTCGCAGGAGGAGGTTGTTAAATCTTTCCAGGTTGCAGGCTTGTGGAGGAAAGAAAATAGAAGTAGAGACAGAGATGTACAAGCAAAGCCCCCTTGCCCCTTGTGTGGTGTGTGGTTGAAAGGAAAGTACATTGGCCAGAGGATTAGGAGAGCTGATTTCATTTTTTTAGTTATGTATTGAGAAGTTCAGATAATTGCGGTACAGGGGCAATGGCAGGAGAGGAGGCTGGAGAGGAGAGGTAGGTTACAAGGGGGGGCTTTGTTCTGAAGACAAGATATCTACAGCAGAACAGCAAAAGATCCCCTAAATTAAGGAACACAGGAAAAGAACAGACCTGTGAGTGAAGATGACACACTTCGTTTTGTACAAAGTGAGTCTGAAACGCTAGACTGGAGTGCGAGTGCAATCCATTTGCTCTGTGTTGGCCACATCTTTAGCCTTGCTGAGCAAAGTGGCAGAGTCCACAGGCCCTGTGCAGGACTCTGTATGAGTAGCAATCAACACATCTAATCACGTCCTCTTTCGGGAAGTTTGGATCTAAGAGATAAACTTAAGCAGCAGACTGTCCTCAGAGTTGAGAGACACAGAGAAAGCAGCAAGCAGAGGCCGCGAGGCAGTGAGTCATCAGTTAGAAGAAGCGGTGGGTTCTAGTACTCTGGGAGGCTGAGGCGGGTGGATCGTTTGAGCTCAGGAGTTCGAGACCAGCCTGAGCAAAAGCGAGACCCCATCTCTACCAAAAATAGAAAAAATTAGCTGGGCATGGTGGCGCATGCCTGTAGTCCCAGCTACTTGGGAGGCTGAGGTAGGAGGATCACTTGAGCCTAGGAAGAATTTGAGGTTGTTGTGAGCTAGGCTAACGCCATGGCACTCTAGCCAGGGGCAACAAAGTGAAACTCTGTCTCAAAAAAAAAAAAAAGAAGCACAAGCAGCGGTGGGGTTAACGGGTTAACAGGAGGGGCATGGTGAGAAAGCCATGACACAGCAGGAGCAAATGGCTATAGGGGTGAGAGGAGACAATGCCATCGCCAGAGGGAGAAGCCACGAGACAGAAGCAGAGAGAAGTGCTACCTTATGAGCAGGGTGAAGGTGCAAAGGTGGGGACTTCTATGGGATTCCATCTCGCAGGGAATCGGAATGCCTGGAAAAACAACAGACACTTCCTGTTCATCCACAGCTGCTAGGCCCTAGGGAGAGGCCCAGCCCCTCTCTCCCTGGACAGGAGACATGACAGTACGGGTGGGCCAAGAGCCAGGATTCTAATGGAGCCACAGGGTGAGGGTGAATCTTCCTCTTTTAAGATTGGATCTTTTTTGAGATTCTCCCTCTCTTCCTCCATGTGGCTGAGAAGGGAAGTGACCTGGGTCGTTGTGTTGCCAACCCATCAAGAAAAGCCTGCGGTGGATGGGTAAGTCCAGGTCTGCTGTGAAACTTAGAATCTCTGTCCGCTCAGGACATCCATCATTCCCGGGGCTTGTCATTCTGCACCATCAGAATGGGGATCAGGATGGGTCCCATGGTGGGGGTTGGGGGAGCAGAAAACATACTGTATTATGCTACTCAGGGTTTCTGGTTTACAACAAGACAGACCAAATCCAGTGATCCTAAAGGAATTCACTGGAAGGATATCAAGTAGCTCACAGAACTGATAGGAAGCCTGGAAAACTGGCCTCAGAAAAGCCTGTTAAGGTCCTACTGCAGGAATGGTCCAGTTAGGTTATTTCTGCCGGTGCTGCTGTCACTGAACACATGCCTGCTACGTGCGGGAATGGGTGCTCAGATGCTTAGTAGCCAAAAATGGCAAACATCCTCTGCTGAGATCAGTCTGGGCTCCCTCCAACCTACGTCAAAGAAATCCCCCACATTATTCAACCCAGCACAACCAGAGGCCAGAGAAAGAAAGAGTGTGCATTTGCCTGGCCGTCGTCTCTGGGAACATATTTCTTTCAAAGACTTGGGGAGAAGAAATGGGCTGTAGTGGCTGTGACAGGACAGGTTTCAGGTCTCAGGAGTCCTGGGTGTCCTCCAAACTCCATTATCCCCAACGTGACTCAACTCATCATAGCCGGCAACCCTGGCCAAGAGAACTCTGAGTTGAGAACCGATGGGGGAGTAGCTGTTAAGCAAGGGGTGTGGTTTAGGATGTTCTAGGATATGCAAAGGCTTGGTGCATTTGAGTAACTGAAATTGATTCCGTGTTGCAAGGAAAGTAAGCAAAGGAGATCGTGGAGTGACGTGAGCTAGAGAGGAAGGTCTATTAGGGAGTTTGGATTTGATGCTGAGGGCAGTGGGATGCCACAAACATACTTTAATCTGGGGATTGACATGACAATATTTGTGCTTTAGGAAAGATACCTGGCTTCTGTAAGAATATTAGTTCCATTAGTACGAGGACTTTGTTTTTCTTACCACGTATCCCCTGCATTTAACATACTATACATGCCCAGTAAATAATTGTGAAATGAACAAATGATTTCTAAGTGGACAACGTATCCAGAATAATCAGTTAGGAGGCAACTATGTGGTACAAATATTAAATAACAGGTGACCTGAGCTGTGGGGATGGAGACAAGTGGCCAGACTCACGGGATGTCTGGGAGATAGAATAAATGAGATACTGGCAGGGGCTTAATGATGCTGATAGTGGGGAGCATGGTTTCAAAGATGAGATCCTGGTTTCTAACATAGGCAACAGAATGCTGGAGGTATCTGAGATATGAAAGACTGGAGGGGTAGGTCGGGGTAGAGATTAACAAATTCATGTGCCAACACATTAAGTTTTAGGTGTTTATGGGACGTTCAGGTAAAGACTTCAGGTGTTGCCACTCTTTGGAGAAAAGTTCATTACAAGAGAGGCTCCTGGGGAGGCACATCTAAACCCAGATGGACCACAGGTGGAGACTTAGCCGCCCCTCTGGAGAGCAGTGCCAGGGTCTGTGCCAGTGGGGACATCTGAGCCCAGCATGCTGGGACTCTGACCCAGTCTCTGCCCTCAACTCTGCCGTTACACGTTTATGCAATAAGCATTATCGAGGGCCTACTCTGTGCCCGTCCTCACATCCTCCCCTCCCTCTCCCATTCCTAGACTCACCATTTCATTACAACTGCAGGGAGGACGGCCAGCTCTGCTTTTATGGGGACTCAGCCTGCCGGCTGCACCAGAACCGCTTTCTCAGAATTACATAAGCTAGAACAGAATGCGGGAGCCTCGATTTAAGACAGCACAAGCTGATGAAATGGAGTGCTCAAATCGTGCTTGCCTTGCTTGTATAGTTAAAATAGCAAAACTAAACTAAAACAAATCGCCTAACAAAAAAATGTTTACGCACATTCTAAGACCTTAGATAAGAAAAGTAATCCTGTTTTGTCCTAGTGCTGTTGTCATTGTGCCACTCCCACTTCTCTGGGCTCTGTCGTGAGGCCAGCCTGTCTTACAGTCATCAGCAGCAGGGAAATTACAGCAGGGAAGGCACGGGGTGGGGAGGAACTCAGTGATTTGTGTTCCTAAGTCACCAAATGGTAACTGCCCTGTTTATTCTGTCACGACTCCAGGGCCTGGAGGTTTGGGGACGCTGGGCACTGCTTCTGTTCGGGGGTCACTGCATCCCTCCTCCCTACAAATTTATGAGTCCAAGAGAGTGTCACCAACACAAACAGTGAGGGGAGGAACAGGTTTGTTGATTATGTCAAGAGCATGGTCAAAATACAGCGCTTTTTCGCCGGGCGTGTGTAATCCTAGCACTCTGGGAGGCTGAGGTGGGCGGATCACTCAAGGTCAGGAGTTCGAAACCAGCCTGAGCAAGAGTGAGACCCCGTCTCTACTAAAAATAGAAAGAAATTAATTGGCCAACTAAAAATATATAGAAAAAAAATTAGCCAGGCATGGTGGCGCATGCCTGTAGTCCCAGCTACTTGGGAGGCTGAGGCAGGAGGATTGCTTGAGCCCAGGAGTTTGAGGTTGCTGTGAGCTAGGCTGACGCCACGGCACTCACTCTAGCCCGGGCAACAGAGGGAGACTCTGTCTCAAAAAAAAAAAAAAAAAAAAAAGATACAGAGCTTTTTCTAGTAGAGAAGACTTTCCTACTGTGTTTTGTGTGATAATACCTGATTCCCTAAGGAATTTTAAAAAGTGCATACATTTTGAAACTGATATATACTTATTACATTCTATTTATTAAAATGCTAAATTCATTTTATTCTAAAAATTAGATAATACTCCAACAAATGTAATTTAAATGATGAAGCATGTGCTGTCCAAAGTCTGTGTGCTCTTAGACCCAGGTCTTGTTCTTCTCCTGCTTTGCTCTGTGTCACGATGAGGCTGGCCTCGCAGGCTCCTTTCTCAGGCTCCTCCATCCGCTGGGATGCAGCTGGCCTGAGCATGGGAGGCACTGGCAAGAGACGGGCTTACAGGAGAAAAAGAGAACCCAGGTGTTTTTCCCCTTCTCTTTGCCATGGGTGGCATCTTCAGCATTGTCTACATCGTCTCCTTGACTCCCAGCTCTCATTAGACATGTTTGCCATGGTCCCAGCTTCTCCCAGTGACAATAAACCCTGAGGTCCAGTACCACTACTTCCTTTTGTCCCTCTAATCTAGGGCTGGTAGTGGCTTCCTGCAGTTGCTCAGCTCTGAGTTGCTTCACCATCCTCTGTTTGGCTTATCAGCTCTTCCGTCACTTGTATAACCATTCTCTGCATTAAATTCCCTCTCTTTTAAATACTGAAAATGGTTCTGTTTTCCTGGTTGGACCCTGCCTGATAAATGCTGTGTTAATGGAGAGGGATCATGGCTAGAACATTTGTGTTTTTTGAACCGAGGATGGCCACTTTCTGAAAGAAGCTATAAACAATCAGAAGCTGAAGTTTGCCTGGGAGTTGTGGGGATGTGGCAGGGGTATGAGCCTGAGCTACCTGGGCTCTGAAATTAATAGGCTCAGGGAAAGGATACTCAGGTGGCAGAGAGAGGGCCGTCCCTGTGGAATCAGGTAGGACTCTTTGGTGGTCAGCAACAGATACAGACTTGGGCTAACATAAGCAAAAAGGGATTTATTGGAAGACTATAGGGAAAGTCACAGAACTGTAAAGAAAGAAGAATAGGTCAGCTTTGGGAAAGATCAGGAAAAAGGGCAGCTCTGGGATCCAGGGGGCAGGAATTAGCAGTCCCTTAAGGACTCTTGGAGGGAGTAGCTTTTCTACAATCACTTTCATCCTTGGATCATTCAGCTGAAGATTCAAAAGCCAAGGAGGGGCTGAACGAGGTGGCTAGCACTCTGGGAGGCCGAGGTGGGTGGATCGCTCAAGGTCAGGAGTTTGAAACCAGCCTGAGCAAGAGCGAGACCCCGTCTCTACTAAAAATAGAAAGAAATTAATTGGCCAACTAAAAATATGTAGAAAAAATTAGCCAGGCATGGTGGCGCATGCCTGTAGTCCCAGCTACTTGGGAGGCTGAGGCA
>CAUYRT010093486.1:0-10492 GCA_963574885.1 Lepilemur ruficaudatus
GGTGGCGCATGCCTGTAGTCCCAGCTACTCGGGAGGCTGAGGCAGGAGGATCGCTTGAGCCCAGGAGTTTGAGGTTGCTGTGAGCTAGGCTGACGCCACGGCACTCTAGCCCGGGGAACAGAGTGAGACTCTGTCTCAAAAGAAAAAATTAAAAAAATATATATATATTGGTACAAAATTTATAAAGTAATATTTTATCAGATTAACCAAGATACTCTGAGTAACTCCTTGTTCTTTCTTGAACTGGTGGTGCTTTGAGAATGAAGACAAACAGTATATCACAGCGCACAGAGACACAGGCTTTGGGTTCCGTAGATCTGGGTCCAAATCTCAGCTCTGCCACTTAACTCATTGTGTCTTTTTGGACAAGTCGCCTCTTTCCTTATGTGTATTGTGATAACACGTTCCCTTCCCCGGTTCTTGTAAAGATAAATGTATGAAAAGCATTAAGCCCAATCCGTGGCAACCAGCAAGGACTTAATAATGGTCATCTCTTCTCCAACGCAAATGTTGCCCTTTAATGGAGACCGTCTCCTAAAATATCTGGCTGAGGACTAGGTTTTCAGAAAATGCTTCATCCAGTGGCTTCCTGTTCTGTCTCTGAGAGCAGTCTTTACCTTTGGTCTGCAGCCAGCTTCCCCAGCTGTTCTGAGCTTGTTTTCTCAACTGTAAGATGGGCACAAGAATAGTCCCCATCTCTTAGAGTACATATTAATATATGTAAAGCACATAGACAGTGCCTGGCCTACTTAATGCTGCTAATAGTCTCTGCAATCTTTAATGAAACTCAGAGGTTTGGGTGAAGATAACATCTCATGGATGGGTATCTTCTTAAAAGACATAAGATCTTTCCCGACAAAAACTGAGCAGATCAGTTCTCTGATGCTGTTCTAATTGCCTGGCCTTCTGCTGGTTACATTAATTTTATAACTCTCTGGTTTATGTTGAGAGAATTTAATAGAAAAACAATGCAGAGGAAAACAATTAGGACTTCTGATTAGTCATGGACTTATATTTATCTTCATATAGAGAAAAAAGGATGTATGAACCCCCGGCTGTTTATCTTCATTGAAAGGCAAATAATGGTTATCCGGGGAGCTGACAGCGGTCGGCCCAGCATGCATCTCTGTGCTTATCTGCCTGTCTGGTGGTTTTATGATGCTGTGTGTGGTGCCTGGAAACCCAAAGGGTATGGTTACGTTTCCTTGGATAAAGATGGAAATTACGGAGACCAGTGAGTCATATATTTCCATGATTATCATACTGAGCTCTGCTAGATTTCTGCTGCATCTAGCCATGGGGATAGCAGGCATACTGATTTCTGGGCATGTGTGACATTAGCTTGGATATTACAGTTAGCAATTTGCAGGAAAAAATAATAGATGGTTAACCTGAAAGCGTTTGTTTTAATGATTTAAGGCAGGCTATGGCCTTTCAAATGCAGCCGCTTTGGCCTTGCAGAATGAAACGACTCTAAAGCTGACATGCTTTTTCTTACTTTGAACTACAGTCCAGGTCCTTAATCATGGCTAAGTTTCTTGGGAATCTAAAATTCTAAACTATCTAAATTATCATTATGGAATTACTGTTGCTCTTTAGCTATTACACTATTAAATATGTCACTCTGCCATTGAAAACTGTTGTACCTTTCATTTCTACATACATAGAACCGCTGTAGTCTATATTCGAAGGTGTTTTGTGGTGTTTGTTACTCATTTTGCCTCTTCTTTGAAACTGAGTTTATCCTTGGGTTGTCTTTTAGGGACTCCCCAACTTTGTACATCTTAACCCTTTTCTCAGCTTAACCTGAGATCATTTCATGGCCACTGATGATTACTGTACAATTTGCTTACTTCTAAACCTTTTCAGTGATCAGATAATTTTGGAAATTTTTCTTGAACTGTGCATTCTGCTCAATATCCTCGAGAAGCGTTTTGGCTCTGCTTCCTCTGTTAATGCTGGTTACATCATGGGAGCTATAGATTTCTTGGGCTTGCAAAATGATTGCATATTCATGAACATCTTCAATTCTGAAATATTTGTAAATAACTTGGCAATTTTTTTTCATAAGGTTGCCTATTAAAATGATTAGGACTTTAATTGTTCACACGGAAGGAATTTGTGCTTACAGAGCATCACCGATTCGATAAGTAACATTTCTGTGCTAAGCGACTTGGATTGTGAGCATAGAAGTCACCTTCCTTAAACAAAGTATAAGAGATGCTATTTTTCCCCTGAAGAATGATTCAAGTTTGAAAATGTCAATAGATGCAAAAAGCCACCCCAGAGCCTTGCTCTCTCTCGAAAGAAAGAAGAGAAGGAGTGACATAGTCAATGTTAACTGTCACCAGATGAAGAGAAATCAGATTGTCAGGCCTGGATCTATAAAATTCTTGCCAAAGTAGGACCTCATTTACACGTACAGATCTTCATACCCTTTGCTAAGAAAAGCATCTGTGGCAGTTTAGATGTTTGTGCGTTTGCCAAAGATCTTTCACTCTGAATAAAGTAAATGTCATGTCTGTTGTTTATCTCAAATTCAGCGGAGTATTTTTAAAAGGAAATATTTGCGGGGGAGGGTCGAGAGGGAAGGGGAGGAAGGAGTTAGGGAGCCCCAGTTAGCCGGGTGTGGCTGTGTCAGAGGTGCTCAAGTTACCAGACGAGATCTGGGTAAACAGGCTTAAAGCATCCTTTGGGCTCATGAACTGAAAGTGTCCTTTTGAAGTGACAACACTATGGTAAATTGGAATGTGGAGTCCTCCTGAATCTGTACCTAGTGTGTCAACACCAAAAAAATCCAGTTAATTCAGTCAAACTGATTATTTGGCATCCTGTAGACACAGCTGTCTTGAGCTAAAATTTTGAACACTTTTTAAAGATAGATGGCATTGTACCCGGAGCCAGCTGGTACAATGGCATCTATCTGTAATTGTGTATAAAAGATTGCTTAGACTTTTAAAAGACTGGAAATAGAACTTAATTGCTTCAAGACCCCATTGAATAGCAATTTTTCTAAAAAGCAAAAGCAAAAAGAAAACCAGGTTGTGATAAAATTTCTTGGCAAATAGGTACCCTTGATAAATTCAGACTGCAAAGAGTATGATGTGGTAATCTAACTATGTAAATTGCCACGAATATAAAAAGTAAAGGGAATTCTCTGTGCACCTTTTTTCAAAACCCATATTTCACCTGGCTTAGAGGCATTCAAAGTCATAATGCGATCCTAATGTAAAGTAAATCCTGAGACTTTTTTTTCTTCACGACATCTATTTCAGGTGACACAGTTAATTATATCAGTCTTTGCAAAAATCCAATATTTGCCTTAGATGAGTGTGACTTGCTTTACCAGTGTCATTTGTTTTATGGACGTATTCTGTGTGACTCTGAATATCATTTTGTCCCCCCAGATGACATGGAAGCCATTCCTGTCAAACAGTTTGTTAAACACATCGGTGAGCTCTATTCTGATCACCAGCATGGGTTCTCGGAGGATTTTGAGGTATGTTTCAAAACCGGAAATTAATTTCCAGAAAACTCTTATTTTACGGAGATTTTTGTAAACTTGAACTGAATGTATTCGAAGTATAACGAAAGATCGTTTTTATTTTCGCTTGGAATTTTGGTAAAATGCGAAAGATCTATATGCTCTCAAGGGAAACCAAAGGATCACTTGGAATTTTAACTGGCATTCTTTTCCCAGTAAAATCAAGTGAAAGTGAGTTGGTTGTACTTGTCCTGAACACAGACTTGGAGGTTGCAAAGAGGCAAGCCGGTGAGGCGTGTTTGTCAGATTCTTTCTCCGTCTTCATTCTAACCAGGAACAAGAGTCATGATGCAAAAGCTCCCACGTTCCGTGTAGTGGACACGGCAGGTGTGGCACCGGATTGCGGGCTGCACCAGTAGCGAGCTTGGTCATCACTGGGCCCCTCGCTTCGTCTCTGTTCCCCAGTTTCCCCGTTTAAAAAATGGCACTGATGTTACCCACATCCTAGAGTTGTTGGGATGATAAAAAGATAAATGATGAACATCATTGACAGTGCTGGGTTGACTCTTACGAACGGAGCAAAGGTCGGCTGTTGTCGTTTTCGTTGTTATTAATCCTTGGAGAGAAGACACGGGTTAACGCAGCCTTCTGATTTTGAGAGCTGGTGTGTAGGAAGCAAGGTAGAGAGAGGCACGCACCGCCCTGCCAACTCCGGGTTCCGTGCCAGTTCAGCAGTGACAGGGTGTCGATGAGGAGCTATTAAACAGACTGCCCTTTTCTTCACCGAGGCGCTTAACTAAGGCACATCTCTGGCAGCGAGAGTCGTGCCGAGGAGGCCAAGTTTTCGTGGCAGCTCAGCTGTCTTCTAGCTCTGTGGATGAGTGGGTCCCTTTCTCTGTCTCATTTCTGCTTTAAAATGGAAATGATGGTGGTGATGGTGATGCTCGCCTGCCCACCTCTTTTAGCAAATTTGGGTAGGGGGCTCCAATGAAGCAATGGAAGGTAAGCACTTTGGGATCCTGTAGGAGTTAGACAGCTGCGAGGTGCAATTATCCTGCATGAACAATGAGAAATAGAAACAGGACTATAAGCACCTGTCTCTGTGCAAATTTGGACTCCCCAAAGGCTATCATAAAGGCAGTTATATTGACAACTCGTTTTAAATTAACTCTCTTAGTTTTTTGTTACTTTTCGGTTGGGTGTTTTTGTGTGTCTCTAGCAAAATGAAAGCAAAGGTGATAGAAAGAACCTCTGATTTATTCTGCAAAGTCATATGTTTTCATGGAACAGACTAAAGCACGTCAAGCATTTAATGCCGCTATTAGATGCTTACCCAGAAAAGGTGCCTATTCAACTACAAAGGACACGGTTTAAGTCAAACATTTTGCATTCATGAGGACAGCAAATGCGTGTGGTGTTAACGTGATTCAGTTCAATTGACTGCTGGCTGGATGACTGAGCAAGAACATTGAGGCATTTAACAATGTTGATGGTATTCAGGACAAACATTTATCCTCCGGAGAGCAGAATTTGATCAGGATGATCAGATGCGACTCCGGTTTCTCAATTATTTATGATTTGAGACCCCAGTGCTATTCATCGCAGCTGCTTTTGACACCATTTAATTATTCAAAATAACCAGCTACACCTCTGTAAACTTGATCGGACTTAAAACGGGCTTTGCTGCGTCAAAATCGTGTCTGTTAACAAATCCTGGGCATCTGTACCCTATGTCTATCCTTAAAAAAAAAAGGAGGGGAAAGAAAGAAAAATACTGTGGCTAAAAGCTTTAGTCGCCTACATCAAACTTTGCAGTTTAAGTATTATTAGTTGATAGTTACCGGAGTGGACCAGGGGAGGCAGGCAGGAAGGAGGCATCCTTTAAATTGTTAGCATTGCACGATCTCTCCTGGTTTGAAAGGTTTAAAACCAGAGCTATCCAGAATAGGAAAAATATCCTTTCTTCTGAAACAAACAGCAGAGCGGCAACATGAAGGGGAGAATAAGGTAGGAGGAAAGCTCACCGATATCCTGTCACCTTATGAGAAAGTGAAAATTTGAAGTGTTTTAAAATAGTAATGCTCCTCCTTTTGGTAACGCTGCCAAAAGGGAAAACTGATAATAGGCTACCTGGGAAACTATAAGGTTATTTTATAAACAGAGGTAATAACAGGCTATGTAAGAGCGAGCAGAAGGAGAGATTTTGTGTAATAGTGCAAACAAAAAAAAAACTGTACTATGGTAAGAGAGTTAAAGTAATCTCAACCCCAGATTTCCTGACGCATTCATGGCCAACACCGCACATGGATTGTTTAACTCCTTCCTCAGAACTACCGTAAGGGGTAGGTGCCGCCTTATTGTCCCCATTTTACAGATGAGAGACCTTTAGTCATGAGAAAATGGAGGCGTTGGGTGGCTGAGGTTTGAAATAGCAGCAGTAGTGTTTAAGGCTGGGGCTATCTGACTCCAGGCCACAGTTAACCTTGATGCCACCCAGACTCTTCATTAATGTCCCCTATCGAGCTGAAGTCAGAAGCAGAAATAACCCAGATTGCCAGACTGTTTAAAGCTGATCATGCAGCTGTGCCTTGGCAAAAAAGAGAAAAGGGGGGCAGCTAAAATTAGGAGCCCCCCCCCACTAAGAGTACCAGGCAGGTGCCTGTTACACGATCTGTATGGTCTAGAGCCTTCTCAAGTAGCTGAGAATCTCACTGATAAAAATCTTACCCAACATCTGAATAGAGGCCTAAAATTAGTCTAACTGTTAAAAGATTATAGAGAAATGCCACTTAAAAGTTGGTATCTGGCCGTTAAGAGGAGATAAAACAATTCATCTCATAGCTACTGAGTACCTACCATTCTCTGGCCATAACATAAGGCACAAAGATGAATGAGACAAACTCCTTACCCTCAAAGAGTTCAGTCTGAAGGGTGAAGGAGAGACCAGAGCATGTGCAATTAAAGTAGAAAATGGGGCAAAGCAAAATCAGTGCTGTAAGGCAGGTGCAAAGTTCTGAAGAAGTACAGAAAAGCTCCCGTGTATTTTGGTTGGTAATTTCAGCAAAAGTCCTATTTACCCACCTTGTTTAAAAATCTTACAAGTAAAACATTATTGGTAAAGCTGTCATAGTTTCAGAACTTAGCTGCTTGAAGAATGAGAAAAACGATTCACTGGTAATTTTGAGTCTTTGTCTGGGAGTGATGCGGAAAGCTACCTTTCTGTCCTTGTCAGGTGAATTTTGGAAGCTGGGAAAAGCTGGCCACAACATGCCTATGGCAGATTTTGCAGTCACTGAAAATGACATCAGTCCTTGTCTCACGATAGCGTTCCCTTGCCTGCCTGAGCTCCCTCCAACCTGGCTTGTCCTTCCCAAGGAATGGTGTCCCAGAGTCGTGGTATTAAGAGACTGACAGCCTCTTCCACGGCCCCTGCAGTCGTAACGCAGGAAGCTTCCAGAGGCGCAGTGCTAGCACCTTCTTTCAAAAGGAGGGAGCCCCAAAGCTCCATAGGTCAGAAGAATTAACAGGCAGGGGTTGGGAGAATCCAAAGTCGAAAGGCCAAGTGCAGACATGAGGCCAGAGGTCCACAGCCTCTTGACGAGGCCCTCTGGGGGATCGCCGCTGTTATAGTTAACCAGCTGAGCTACATTTGGGCTGGTTGCTCATCAGAAATCAAGAGAACAAAGCTTTGTCCACCTGAGCCCACGCTCCGAGGGACCACTGGCCGCAATCACTGTGAGTAACAAAAGGAGGCTTCCAGGGCTGCTGGTGACGTCCTGGTCAGGGGTACAATGCTGTCCAAAGACCGGTGCCTGCAAGAGGACAGAAAACAACCCCTTAGACTTTGGGACAAAATGCCTGTTGGGGTCTTAAATATTTCAAAGAAAAAAAACATATTTAAACCATTTTTATGAAGAGAATCATAATTAAGATGAGGTTTTTATGAAAAGGGAGAAAAAAGTTGAGCCAGATTTCACAAACTGTACATGAGAAATGATTCTCTGTTAAAAACCAGCTGCAGGACGGCAGGTGCCGTGTTGTACCCTCAGCGCTGGGTTGCTTTTCCGGACGGGAAAGGCAGTCACTTAAGGCAGCGATCTGTGGCCTTGCGGAGGGGAAGGGAACGGGACATTCTCCGAGAGGTAAATGGCAGCAAAGCAAGGAGCAGGAAATCATACGGCCTTTTCAAAGGGCATGGAGTTAAAACTGTCTGGGACTGGGCAGGGAGCTGGTGGAAAAGAGGACGGGACCTTGCGAGCCTGGCTCTAGAATCTGGAATCTCTTCGGAGGTTTCTGAGTAAGGGAAAAACAAAGTCAACACAGCATTCGGGGAGGATCGGTGTGGCAGCAGGCTGTAGCCCGAGCAAGAGCGGGCAGGAGCAGGAATATGCGGCGTACCAGCACCTGTCCGGGGGCAGCTCTGTGTCCGGGACCCCACAGGCCCTGGGCTGCAGGCGTGACCCGAACCTGTAAGTGTCCCACGCTGTGGTCCCCTTACCACAACTGTAGGCCGCGTGACCCTGGACACTAGACAGGTTATACCTACTCCGTCTAATACTTGGTGACCAGGTCCAAAATATTTTCTGCTCAGCCTGCTTTGTGGAACTGAGTGATCTGAGAGATTTCTAGATGTGTTCTTGTTGAATTATTTTCTCGAAGTGAGCCACAGGGTGGTGGGACGGTTGACCTTCAAGCGCTCTCTAGACGGCTTCCCACATCAACAACGCCACGCAGGGGGTGATTCGGCTTGTCATCTCCCAAGAATTCTGGGTATTTCAAATTTTAGTGTTTTTCTGTGTTTGTTTTTCGCTTTTTACTTTATTTTAAACCTCCTGTTTTCCTTTGGCCCTCTCCTGTGGCCCTATGCCTATTATTATTATTATTATTATTATTCAGAATATTCATTTTGAGAATTCCAGCTTTGTTATACAGACAGTAAAATACAAACAAGCTAAAATCTTAAACTATTTATCAGAGTGCTGAGTAGGAGACTTTACTACTCATACTCCCTGGGCCAGTGTCACTTTAAAAGGTTTTAACACCTATTAAAATCACATTAACTTTGAAATGCCAGTTCTGATGGAGAAAAGCCACTCCAGGATCAGATGATATTATCAGCATCTAAATGAGCCAGGCAGTACCGCAAGGAATTACAGATGACATTATTATCTACAAGACAAAATCAGAAGGCCTCAGGCGAACCCCGTGGGTTCTTATAAAATCAGATTTAACATTATTTATGACTATTCTTTGTTTTCTGTCATTCACATAATTGGAAAAGTGAAATACAGGCAACAGATCAGACCGGGGGTTTTAGATGACAAAGAGTCTGATTGGCCGTATTGAATGACTGCTTTAAACAGTGCGGACAGCTGCTCCCAAGCAGCCTTGGTCAATTGCATTACATTATGATAGAGGCCCAACCTCAGTCCATAGCAAGGGTGGTCAGATCCACACGACAGGAAAAGAAAAATCAATAAAGCGAATCTCAGACTAACATACTAGAAGCTGCAGTCTCTCAGCGTAAAATATCTAAACAGCGCAGCCCTGAAGAGGTACATGCCAAACACGTGGCCTTAAAAACCAGGAAACAAAAGGATGTCAAGGTGTTCCAGATCCATTTCGAAAAGTTTTCTGCTCTTGAAACTGTCCAGAAGAACATTCCTCAGACTTTTAAGGCAGTTCCAAAAGGCAGGTCCTGATATTCCCAGTCTGGCTAGCATTGCTTGTGTTCTCATAGATGCTAACCTATCAGAATGATTCCTTTGTGACCACACTGTTTTCTCATGTTAGAGAATAGAGCCAAAGGCAGCCTGAAGGCTCCTTAAACCAGTGTTCAAACCACTGGTTATAAACTATTTTATAATACAGCAGGAAATATCAGAGTTTATCACATTTAGTCAGAGAAAGAAATGGGTAAGAATTGTCATGAAACTCACTTTCCCCAAAGAGGTGCGTTGTCTTAATGCCTGTGGGGCTTTTTATTTCTAAATGGACAGCTGGGAAGGCTGACACTATGAGAAATTCAGTGTACAGCATCCAAGGGTTGGACAGTCAGTGAATATAGTTTCTTTGAACAGACAGAAACCCTTTGTCTCTACACCTTGTATTCTTTGATTACAACGAGTTGGTTCCTCCTTTGAGAGAAGGGTACTCCTCACTGGGAAATACTTTGTAGATATAAAAGACAACCAGTCCCTTGTTTTCACTATGCTTAACGTAAATGCTGTGAAAAACATCCATAATTGCTCTGCAACTCCTTTGTGGGAAAAAAGCCACATGTTCCTAAACTCTGCTACATCTGTTACATGTAAAACATTTCTCCTGATAGTTTTGCCTTACTCTGCTCCTGCTCTTTGAGGCAGCTGTGCGCTGCTGATGACTTCCCTTATTAGTCAGCTCTAGTACTGTCTTGGATTTGAAGCATACAGTGGAGACAAATTTGGCTTCTCAGCAACCTTGTATTAAGCTAACGGATGATGTTTACATCCATGGTCAAGGTGATGGAAGACAGGTGCTCTGCCTCTGCTATTTTTCTAAAGTAGGATAATTTAAATAAAATTGGAGCTCACAAATACTTTGGGATGGTCACATGCATCTGAGCGAGGTGTGATAATTAGCTGGGCTGTATGTTAGTGTCATTGAAGGACTCTTCATAGTCAGTTTGCAGTCTCGTGGTTATAAAACGAGGCTGTAAGGCCTGTAAGCGTATTGCAAATCATGGTGGAGAATACAGTTCTGGGAAATTCCTGTCCCTCCTGTAAGACTCAGGTGAGCCGGGCTGGGCACGGTGGCTCACACCTGTCATCCTGGCACTCTGGGGGGCCGAGGCGGGTGGATCATTTGAGCTCAGGAGTTCGAGACCAGCCTTAGCAAGAGCTAAGACCCCGTCTCTACCAAAAATAGAAAGAAATTAATTGGCCAACTAAAAATATATAGAAAAAATTAGCCGGGCATGGTGGCACATGCCTGTAGTCCCAGCTACCCGGGAGGCTGAGGCAGGAGGAT
>CAUYRT010093488.1:0-41001 GCA_963574885.1 Lepilemur ruficaudatus
TTTTCATATATTTTTAGTTGTCCAATTAATTTCTTTCTTTTTATAGTAGAGACGGGGTCTCGCTCTTGCTCAGGCTGGTCTTGAACTCCTGACCTTGAGCAATCCACCTGCCTCGGCCTCCCAGAGTGCTAGGATTACAGGCGTGAGCCACAGCGCCCGGCCTTGATATTTAACATTTGAGAATTGATATTTTACTTTTAGCTTTTTGTTTTGCTTCAATTACACAATAAAAAGGTGTAACAATGATTCCCTGTGTCAATCATTTATACTAGCATTTTCTATGAACTGCTTATATAGTTATGTAATTCTTTCCCTTTTCCTACCTTTGGTTCATTTTGACTATATTTACTGAAATATAATTTTATGTCTGTTGAATTTCTTTTTTTTGGCCAATGCTGTGTCACCTGAGGTTATAAGGACCAATGGTAGGGGGCAGGTGGCCCAAGTTATGTGCAAGCACATGCTCTGGCACTACAGCCAGCAGGGTATCTGTTGAATCTTAAAATTTGGGCTTGGGCCAGGTGCAGTGGCTCACACCTGTAATCCTAGCACTCTAGGAGGCCAAGGCGGGCTGATCGTTTGAGCCCAGGAGTTCAAGACCAGCCTGAGAAAGAGCGAGACCCCGTCTCTATCAAAAATAGAAAAAATTAGCCGGGCATGGTGGCGCATGCTTGTAGGCCCAGCTACTCGGGAGGCTGAGGCAGGAGGATCACTTGAGCCCAGGAGTTTCAGGTTGCTGTGAGCTAGACTGATGACATGGCACGCTAGCTGGGGTAACAAAGTGAGACTCTGTTTCATTAAAAAAAAAAAAAAAAAAATTGGGCTTGAATTTTGTGTATCTTTTAAATTTATTTTTCTAGTAATTCTTTTTTATTGTGTTTTACAAAAGTACTGGTCTGCAATAGTCTGAAAATTTTAAATCAGGGTCCCTCACTATAGATAGTAATGTGCTCTAATGTTAAATTTATTGGATATGCGTGTTATCTTGTGTTATGAAGGAGAAAGCCCTTGGTCATAAAAGACGTGCTAAAGTATTTAAGAATGAGCTATCACAATGACTACAAGTATAATATTTATAATAAAATAGTAATAATTCTCAAATGATTCAGCCAGAGCAAATGAAAAACCAAGATAACAGATGGTGAGAGACAAACCAAACATTAACCAGTGGTGAACAAGGAAGGCAGGCACATGGGTGTTTGTTGTAATACTATTCTTACAACATTTCTGTAAGTATGAAATTTTTCAGGAGAAAAAGGTGGGGAGAAATATATATATATATATATATATATATTTTTTTTTTTTTTTGAGAGACAGGGTCTTGCTCTGCTGCCCAGGCTACAGTGTAGTGGAGTGATTATAGCTCACTGTAGACTCCAACTTCTGGGCTCAAGCAATCCTCCTGCCTCAGCCTCCTGAGTAGCTGCAAATACAGGTGCATGCCATCATACCTGGCTAACTTTTCTTACTTTTTGTAGAGATGGGGTCTCACTATGTTGCCTAGGCTGGTCTTGAACTTTTGGTCTCAAGCAATCCTCCAGCCTCGGCCTCCCAAATGCTGGGATTACAGGCGGGTATCATTGTGCCTGGACAAATTTTTTTAAATAATATAAAGTTTTGCTCCACACCATTTATAAAACTGGTAATTTTTTCTTTCAAGATGTATTTTCACAAGCTGAAATAACTGTAGAAAAGCATATTATTTTTAAGAATAAATATTGTAGGGGAAAATTGCATTTTCAGAGATCCGACAGGTCTAATTATTGTCAAGGAAAACAAATGTGACCACCTATAAAATTACTGATTGGCATTTCATCTGTTCTCATTTAGCTCTAAATTAGAGATCTGCCATTTCACATAATAAAACTGAAATAAATGAGGAAGAGGAAATTCCAGGCATGTGGCTCTTACCCAGAACAGCTAGCAGGTTAAACTGGTCAAGGATAAACCGGCATTAAGCCCTTATTGTTTTTCTAAACTAAACAAACCTCATGAGTCAATTTAAAAAATATTATAAGGAAATAATACTGGAACCAAATTTCTCTCCTAATAATTTCAATTATTATCTGACTTCAGAGTCTTCACTGGAGCTTATATTTCACAGTCAAAAAAAGTAATAAAGGGAGAAATGGGCTGGGTGTGGTGGCTCATGCTCGTAATCCTAGCACTTTGGGAGGCTGAGGTGGGAGAATCACTGAAGGCCAGGAGTTCGAGACCAGCCTGAGCAAGGGTGAGATCTCAACTCTACAAAAAAAAAAAAAAGAAAAAGAAAAATCAGCCACACATTGTGGTGGTCGCCTGCAGTCCCACTACTCAGGAGGCTGAGGCAGGGGGATTGCTTGAACACAGGAGTTTGAGTTTGCAGCAAGCTATGACAATGACATTGCACCACTCTAGCCAGGCAACAGAGCAAGATCCTATATAAAAAAAAAAAAAAAAAAAAAGAGAGTGAGTGAGCGAGAGAGAGAGAAAGAGAGAGAGAGAGAAATGACTTATCCAAAGTCACAAAATAGCCACGAGCAAGTGGAACCAAATACTTAATTCTTGTATGTCCTTGCTTCTGTCCAACTGACCACTTCATAAAACTCAACAACCACATTATCACATGTGAGAAGACCTTTTTCATGTTCCCTGATCATTTTACAGAGTCACAGTTTTGAGTTCAAATATCTCTACCAAAATATTATGATAGGCTGGAATGACGATAGTTAACACCATTTATTAATATAATGATGCTCATTTTTAAAACACTAGTTTTCAAAGTTTGTGAGGGTCCCCTTACCTCACTTCTTCACCAGCAAAATCAAATACTTTGGTGATTTTAACTTTTTCTGTTTCTTTAGGTTTCTCTAGCTCTTCTGCTTTGACCAATTTACTTGAACTTGTCTCTTCAGTCTCCTCTCCTGTCTATGAAAAAAAGGAGGAAATACAATCAGTTTCACCAAAGGATGAAACCTAAACAAACCACCTAAACATGCTGTTTATGGCTATTCTTAAATATTTCATCTCTAGCCAGTTACAGACCAATTGGAAATTTATTTGATTAGAAAGGCTTATTTTCCTACTATAGGGGATGCTTTGCTTTTCATTTAGTAGAGTTACTATCAAAAGGCATCTAATCTGAATTCTGCTGTAAGCTTCAAATCTGTTTCTAAATTTTTTTTTTAAAAAAAGGTCTATCTGGAGAACTTAGACTATTTCTAGAGAGGCATTCATCTCAATCTCTCAACTTACCTTAACTTGTGTAGTTGGGGGCACTTTTGATTTTGGTCCCACATCGTTGAGGAAACTGGCCCAGAGTTCATCCTCCTTCTTTTTCCTTGCATCCTCTGATCTAATTCCTTTTTCCTGCTCTGCAGCTTCATCATCCTCCTCACTGCTACTCCCTTCAGAATCTGCATTGGAATCCCCTCCTTCGTCCTCTTCTATGAATAACAAGAGGCCACCTTGTTTTCTCTTCCTATTCATCAATAGTCACAAGGAAAAGGAAAGACAAGACAGACAATGCAAAAGATTTCAGTGATCCCCTTCTCAACTCCAAATATAATCTTGCAAACCTGATAAAAATTTTAAATCCGGGACTACTGATTTAACAGAATACTGGGGGGAGTAGGAGAGGTAAACTGAGATTCTGGAGAAGAAAAAAAGAATTGAACTCTGTTAGCATCCCCAGTCACTTAGAATCAAAATATAGTATTCTCCTTCTAAGTCAGGTGTAGCTGTTTTCACTAAGAAAACACCCAAAATCACCTCACAAAATTATCTGCCCAGAAAAAGTGTTCTAAGAATATATGACATATGCTAGATTTTTTTTTTCCCTGTCCTGAAATACAATGTCAGAATTTTTTTTTTTTTTTTGAGACAGAATCTCACTCTGTTGTCTGGGCTAGAGTGTCGTGGCATCAGCCTAGCTCACAGCAACCTCAAACTCCTGGGTTCAAGTGATCCTCCTGCCTCAGCTTCCCAGGTAGCTGGGACTACAGGCATGCGCCACCATGCCTGGCTAATTTATACATATAAATATTTTTTTTTAGTTGTCCAGTAATGTCTTTCTATTTTTTTAGTAGAGACAGGATCTCACTCTTGCTCAGGCTGGTCTCGAACTTCTCAGCTCAAACAATCCTCCTGCCTTGGCCTCCCAGAGTGCTAGGATTACAGGTGTGAGCCACCACACCTGGCCCAATGTCAGATATTTTTGACTTTTTTTTGAGACAGAGCCTCACTCTGCTGCCCAGTCCTGTGGTGTTAGCCTAGCTTTACAGCAACCTCAAATTCCTGGGCTCAAGCAATCCTCCTGCCTCAGCCTCCCAAGTAGCTGCTACTACAGGCGTGCACCACCATGTCCGGCTAGTTTTTCTATTTTTAGTAGAGACAGGGTCTCACTCTTATTCAGGCTGGGCTTGAACTCCTGAGCTCAAGCCATCCTCCCACCTCAACCTCCCAGAGTGGTAGGATTACAGGCATGAGCCACCACACTCGGCCTTGGAGAGCAAGTTATACTGAGAAGAGCCTCAAATTTATTTGCACTGTTTCTTCCAAGAGTTCTCAGGGAAGAAAATATGAATCTTTTGTCCCACTTCTGAAGAGATAAAAGCTGGAATATAGAAAAACTCAAGGATGTAAGTGAGCCCAAGACTTGTAAGAGTAATTGCTTCTGAGACCAGCAGTCCCCAACCTTTTTGACACCAGGGACCAGTTTCATGGAAGACAATTTTTCCACAGATCGGATGGGCGGTTTTGGGATGATTCAAGTGCATTACATTTATTGTGCAAACCTCTCTGCTAATGATGATCTGTATGTTTTTTTTTTTGAGACAGAGTCTCATTCTGTTGCCTGGGCTAGAGTGCCATGGCATTAGCCTAGCTCACCAAACTCCTGGGCTCAAGCAATCCTTCTGCCTCAGCCTCCTGAGTAGCTGGGACTACAGGCATGCGCCACCATGCCCGGCTAATTTTTTTCTATATATTTTTAGTTGACCAATTAATTTCTTTCTACTTTTAGTAGAGATGGGGTCTCACTCTTGCTCAGGCTGGTTTCGAACTCCCAACCTTGAGCAATCCTCCTGCCTCGGCCTCCCAGAGTGCTAGGATTACAGGCGTGAGCCACCATGCCCAGCCTTCACTGCAGTCTTGTTTGGTGTGATAAAGACTAGACACAATCCACACATCCTTCAATATGAGAATGCTTAAATAAAGGCCTATTCACATAATGTAATACTATGCAGTCACTGAAAAGGATGTACATCTAAATGCACTGCCATGGTACCATCTTCAAGATGTGAAACAATGAAAGTAAGACATGATATGCAGAGTATCCTATTTGTACGTTTGTACTTTTCTTTTCTTTTCTTTTTTTTTTTAAGATGAGGTCTCATTATGTTGCCCACACTGGCCTTGAACTCCTGGGCTCAAGTGATCCTCCTGCCTCAGCCTTCTGAGTAGCTGGGACTATAGGCACATACTACTGAGCCTGGCTATTTGTATTTTTTTTTTTTTTTTAAAGAAGGTAGGAAACATATACATATATGCTTGTATACCCAAAGAGTATCTCTGGTAACATAGTTTTTCAGAGGCAAAAAAATAAGGTTTAGAACAGGGTACACTTTTTCTTTTCAGTAATTGATTTTTTTGTTTTACCCATGTACACATATTACTTATCAAAATTTATTTTCAATTAAATCTCAGAAGTTTTTTTTTTTTTTTTTTGAGACAGAGTTCCCTCTGTTGCCCAGGCTAGAGTGCTGTGGCATCAGCCTAGCTCACAGCAACCTCAAACTCCTGGGCTCAAGCGATCCTCCTGCCTCAGTCTCCTGAGTAGCTGAGACTACAGGCATGCGCCACCATGTCCGGCTAATTTTTTCTATATATTTTTAGTTGGCCAATTAATTTCTTTCTATTTATAGTAGAGACAGGGTCTCGCTCTTGCTCAGGCTGGTTTCGAACTCCTGACCTTGAGCGATCCGTCCGCCTCGGCCTCCCAGAGTGTTAGGATTACAGGCGTGAGCCACTGCGCCCGGCCGAGACCAAGAATGTAATCTTAAAATATCAACAAATATTTCCCTCAAGGAGAAAAGGATTTAGAAACCCTGGCAATAAGAAATTTATCATCAGATCGATCTTAGCAATCAGGATGGTTGTGACAGCAGCCTCTAATTTCTAAGGACCCTGAGGGCGGCATCACCTGGCTGGAATGCTCTGAGCTTTTCTCTTTTTCCCTTTGGTTTTCTGTGGCTGCTCTTCACCATCCACTTCATCTTCCTTCACTAATTCATTTACATCATCTTCACTATACTCTCCACCTGAAATCACATAATAGGGTGGTCAGATAGGAATAAAGGCTTCACATCAAAATGATACATTTTCATTAAGAATTAAGACTTTTACATCAAGAAGAGACATTTTCATTAAGAAAAGAGTCTAATACATTCCCCTATTCTTCACCTAACTAAAACATCATTTCCTTAGGAAAGCTTCCTTGCCCCTGAAGAGTAGACTAAGTTTTATTATCTAGGCTTCCATGGCAATCCATATCTCCCCTCCATAACTCGTCCTACTTATATTTAATGTTTGCAATTTCTGCTATGATCTATCCTCCACGAGGACATGAACCCTGATTGTCTTGATTTAGAAGTATTTGATGAATGAATGAATAAATGGAAATTCCAATTCTTTTAATACACTTCTCAAAGAAAAAAACTCATGCTCCACCTCATCTTGGGTATCTTTCAAAGCTAATCAAGATACCCTGTATGGTCAACAAAAAAACTTTAGAAAATCTAAAGATTCCAGTTAAATATAGCAGAAAGAATAAACAGCTCTGTGTCCTATCTTCAGACATGGACATTCAAGGGTCCCCAACAAAGGAGTGTTGCCTGGATGCCCACTCTTACCACACTCTGGGCACCAGTTAATAAACCGACCCTGCCCACACAGAGAGTCAACTATCTTTTTTCTCTTTTACTTCAAATACATTTTCATTTGAAATATACATACCAAAAAGCACACACATTTAATGCAGAGGTAAATGAAATGAAATACAATGAACATGCTTGCATAACCAGGACACAGATTGAGAAACAGCACCTGACCAGCACCCTAGAAAGCCCTTTGTGTTCCCTTCAGTCACTTGTCACTGCCCCACTGCAAAGGGAACCACCATCCTGGCTTATGACACCACAGATGAGTTATGTATGTTTCTGAACTTTAAACAAACAGAAGCCTAAAGGATGTAGTCTTTTGTGTCTGGCTTCTTTCACTTAACACTATGCTGGGGAGAGTCATCCATATTGTTGCATGTAGTTTACTCATTCTCCTTCTTAAACAGTATTTAATTGCATGACTATACCACAATTCCTCCAGAAGTTATTAAAAAAATTTTTCTAATTTTGGTGGAACACACATGAGATCCAAGAAACAGGGAATCCAATACAGAAAAGAAATAAAGGGAAAATCCAGACTGGTGAGGATGATGGAAGATCCTGGGTTTAGAACTAGAACAGTCAGAGAAGGTAACCAAGCCAAAGTGGAGCAGGTCAGAAGGCAAAGATGGACTTTCAGAGGATCAAAGTAAAAACCTAATTAATCTAAATATTTCGGGAAATGATTTAGACAATTCTCAAAATTTATAGTCATATTAGTAGTAAGTACATAGACAGCTAAGCAACAACAAAAAATGGCAATTATTAACTCCGGAAAAAACAAGTAGTGCAGGAAAAGCAATTACAGTGGTTCAGATGTGAACATGGTGTTCCCACAGTCATTAAAAAAAAGTAAACACCGAATACAGATGTAACTAAAACTGCACATACGTACAATGGCAGACTGGGGTTTTCGGGAGGTCCTGAAGGTGAAAGTGTGTGTGTGTGTGTGTGTATGTTGGGGGTGAGGGAAATGAGGTCAAGGGGTATTAAAAAAGAGATCCACCGTGCATAGGTTAAGTCAACAGACAAAAGAAATACAGTAACAAACTGAAAAACTGGAAAGCAGTTTCCTCTGTGGAGGATCGAACAAGGATGAGGGGTGATGTTTGGACTGCTAGTTTTCCAAACAAGCCTTTTCGAAATACTTGATTACGTTTAAGTACCTGCATGCAAAACTTCGATTAAAATGAAAACAAGTTTTCAAATAATCACTCTCTGACTGGCAGCGTTAAGACTAAAAAGTTGGTGGACAGAGAGAGGATCAGTGAAACGAGTTAGGAAGCTACGGAGAATCCCAGCAAAGGATAATGGTTGCTGTGAACGAAACGGTAGCAGTGAGATTGGTGAGCAAGTGGCCCAAAGTAATTTCCCGCGTAGACACAACAGAAATTATTGAATGGATGGAAGAGAGAGAATGAGGACGACTCCTGGGAGACGCTGGGTTTTTTGTGTAGGGGGGATAAAAGAGTTCATTTTTCTCCTGAGCAATTGTATAGGGAGAGACACTTAAGGAGATGGATACATCTGGAGAAGGAGCAGGATGGGGAAAGGACAGGTCTGGGTGGTAAGATTCATTTGGGGCCCATTCGGTTTCAGATACCTATGCTCAAAGTTCTGAGAGGAAAGCAATGGGTAGACGTTGCAAAGAGCCTAAATGCATCAGCATGCGAACTTTCTAACGATCTTAACTTTCTACCAAGGCAGAAAGTGGACAGATCTTGAAGTTAGTGGTACAGCTAACTTCAACTCCCTCTGAAAAAAACCTCCAACGCTCAGACTGCCTTCCAGAAGATTTCTGAAGAGCCGCGTCGTCGGGGGACGGACAGACACCGTCCCCAGAGACAGGGCCGCGTTCACGTGCCGGTTCCCGCGCTCCAAGAGGGGGGCGGCGGCCGAAGTCGGCCCACGCGGAGCGGCTGCACGGAACGTTCCCACGCACACGTTTCTGGCCAAGGTGGCCAAGGATGCGGGGCCTGAGGGCCGGGACGCTCGAGACCGGGTGCCACGGGGTCCGACCGGGCCACCGAGCCGACGCCCACGGAGGCCAGCGCGCCTCACGTGAGGCGTGGGGCGGGGCAATCCGCCTCTCGCCTCAGGCGGCATTGCTCACCCGACGGCACGTAGTCCTCGTCCTCCTCTGAGGTGGAGAAGTCTTCAGAGTCGAATTCCTCCATGTCGCTGCCGCTCGGCGCCAGCCAACCCAGTCCGTAGCAGCTGCCCGCAACGGTAAAGGTCTAAGGAAACACCATAGAGCTGGGGCGGTGTCGGCACCTAGGGCGGCCCCGACAGCGTTTTGCACATGCGCAGAGAGTGCTGCGTGGTCGTAATACGACACTTCCGGCTGATGTCTCAGGCCAATTCTCGTGTGGGCCAATTCTCCTGTGGCCGTCTCTGGAGCGCGGCCCCGCCCTGAAGCGGAGCATGCTGGAACTTGTAGTCTTCGGCGTTACCTCACCGCCTTGATTTAGAAAATGTGCTTAAATAAAATTACATATCTGTGGAAATACGTCGATCTTCATTATTCATGGGTTCGTGTTTTCAAATTCACTTGCTCGCTAAAATTTATTTGTAACCCCCAAATCGATAATCAGTGTGCTTTCTGAGGTTACTCCCGGGCATGCGCAGAGGGTGAAAATTTAGAGCCGGCCGAGTGGCGTGTTCCCAGCTGGGGCTAGAACAAGACAGAAGCTCCGCCTTCTTTTTGCAGCTCTCTGGGTGTAAACAAGAGTCGTTTTCGCAGTCCATTTAGAGACACTTTTCTGTGCATTTTTCTGCTTTTTGTTGGTGATTTTGGTGTTTAAAATGGCCCCCAAGCGTAGTGCTGAAGTGCTGTCTAGCGTTCCTAAGCGCAAGAAGACCGTGATGTGCCTTACGGAGAAAATACGTGTGTTAGATAAGCTCCGCGCAGGCCTGAGTTACAGTGCTGTTGGCCGGGAGCTCAATGTTAACGAATCAACAATCAAGAAAAAGGAAAAAGAAATTCGCCGATCTGTACATGAAGCCGCCCCGGAAAGTGCTAAAGTGACACCTATAGTGCGCGATGAAGCTATGGAAAAGATGGAAAAGCGGCTAAATTTGTGGATTCATGAGATGACGACGGATAAAAAAAAACACATAGTGGACAGCATTGTTGTGAGACTGGAAACCAAAGAAATTTATGGTCACGTTACCCAGGGTCAGAGAAGCCCTTCTCTGCGAGTACTGGCTGGCTTGCACGTTTCAAAAGGCGATACGGGGTGAAAAATGTTAAACTAGCAGGTGAGGCAGGTTCTCCGGATCAGGAGGCTGCGGAAGAATTTAAAAAATGCTTGCTAAGTATTATGCAGGAAAAGGGTTATGTGGGAGAGCAGGTTTTCAATGCTGATAAGACTGGTTTATTTTACAAGCTTGTGGGCAAACGAACCTTTATAACGCAAATGGCCTCCCAAACCCCTGGCTTTAAATCATGCCAAGACCACGCAACCTTGCTATTGTGCACCAATGCCAAGGGCGACTTTAAATGCAAACCCCTAATGATGCACAGAGCCCAAAATCCACAAGCACTTAAAGGGAAAAACCTGAACCATCTGCCAGTCCATTGGAGGTGGAACAAAAAAGCATGCTTGATGTCTGATTGGTTCCACAACTGCTTCATCCCAGAAGTTGAACACTACCTCCAGGGCAGAAACCTTGCCTTCAAAGTTTTATTAATTTTGGATAATGCTCCAGTCCATTGCCGCAAAGAACTCACAAATGCACACCCCAATGTAGACGTTCTTTTTATGCCCCCAAACACTGCCTGTGTCATCCAGCCCCTCGATCAGGGCATACTAAAAGCTTCCAAGGCACACTACACGAGGGAGCTTTACACAAAGGCCTGTGAGGCTCTCAAGGCCAACAGGGAAACCACCATGATGGACTATTAGAAGTCGGTCACTATATGCAACGTTACTGATTATGTAGGCACAGCCTGGGACAGCATCAAGCAAACTACTATTAATAGCTGTTAGGAAAATGTTTGGCCTGACTGTGCGGACAACTTTGAAGGCTTTGAAGGTGTCCCAGAAAATATAAAGAACACTGTCAAAAACATAATGCATATAGCACAACAAATAAGTGGAGAGGGCTTTGACCACATGAAGGAAGATGTGGAGGAGATTTTGGCAGAGAAGACCATTGAACCAACCAACGAAGACCTGGACGAGATGGCAAAACAAGGTGTTGGGGTCAGTGATGATGAGGATGGCAATGAAAGTCAGCCTAAGTCTTCAAGAATCATCCCTCTAACAGCAGCCAAAATATCAGAACGGTATTATGCCTTGGAAAAAATTTTTCATGACACAGAAGAGTGTGACCCCATGCTTGACCGCAGCCTTAAATTTAAGCACCTAACCTCCACTGCATTTGCCCCTTATACCGAGATGCTTAAAGGCAGAAAGACAAGCAGACGAGGCTGATGCCTCGTCATTTCAAGTCATTTGGGGAGGGAAAATTGCCCACTCCATCCACAAGTGGAGAAAGCCAGACTCCTAAGATAGAATTGCTAGATGTCAGCATGCCATCCTCTTCCTCTTCTGCAGAATAAATGCCACCAAACCCTCCCTTTTTTTGTGGGGCAGGCAAAGAAGGAGAGGTTTAACCACACTGTGCACTGCCCCCTCACATACTGCAGTGTCATCAACCGTAAGATTTTAGTTAATGTATTTATAAAACTTTAAATGCTCAATCTTTTTTTCACTTTATTTGTATTATTGTACAGGATACAGTACAAGTTCACGAGAGGGTATGTGTTTACTGTGAGAACTGTACAGTATGTCAGTGTTTTATGTACTATATGTGTGTGTGTGTATGACAGTGGAAAAGTAGTTCAATCTCAGTACACTACAGTACATTACACCAAAATGCTGTCATTGAACGTTTATTGTAAATACTGCAGATAATTATTTCTAAGAAATATATATTAAATGTCTTTGAACAGAAATACACATAAAACAAGGTTATGTGTTGACCAGCTGACAAAAATGCTTTGACCAGAGGCTCACAGGAACCTAACCCTGTATTTCTCCCAGGTGCAATGCTTCAGTATTTGCTAATTCAGTGTTCTTGAGAACTTTATAGACACAACTACTGTGAATAACCAGAATTGACTGTATTCCAGAATGCAGACATCCAGACGAACCTTTCCTTCAAGTTAAATGATGTGGAAGTACCATATATAATCTTTACTATTTTTTTAAACCATTGTAATTAAAATCCAGTTATAAGAGGCAATAACTAGAAGCAAATTCAGATGAGACGTCAAATGACTACCATGTTTTGTGTTCATATTCGGTACATCTGTGAGTTTCTTTCAGCTGCTGAAAATGAAGTTGCTCCTCATTGATATTCTGGACTAGACTGGGTCTGTGTCACCAATCCTAGAGTTCTCTAAATCAAGGAATAGATGAGACATGTCTGTGATTAAAAGGACATTACAGTGGCTCTATAACAGTAAACTTTTAAAAATAGCCTTATTGAGATATAATTCCCACACCATAAAATTTACCTATTTAAAGTGCACAAATCCAAGTTTTTGGTATATTCATAGACTTGGACACACTCATCACCAAATCAATTTTAGAACATTTTCATCGCCCCTACTCCATTAGCAAATACTCTCCCGTTTCTCCCCAGTCACCAGCCTCTCTAGATTTGCCTATTCTGGACACTTATTTCATGTAAATGGAATCATACAATATGTAGTCTTTTGTGACTGGTCTTTCACTTAGAATAACATTTTCAAAGTTCATCTCTCTTCCGTATATCCTAGAACTGGGATTGCTCAATCATATAGTTACACTGATTTACCTTTTGAGGAACCACTAAACTGCTTTCCAAGAAGTTGCACCATTTTATATTCTCACCAGCAGTGTATGAGGGTTCCTATTTCTCCACACCCTCGACTTTTTTGATTCTAGCCTTGCTTGTGGGTGCGAAGTGGCACCTCATCGTATTTTTGATTAGAACTTCCCTGATGACTGATGAAGCTTCATGTCCTAATTGGCCATTGTATTTGTTCTTTGGAGAAATATCTTTTTGGACTCTTCGCCCATTTTTAAACTGGGTTGTCTTTTTATTGTTGATTTATAAGTTCTTTATATATTCTGGGTACTAGTCCCTTATAAAATATATAGACTCTTCTAATCTTTGTAAAAAGAACAAGAAATTTATTAAAAACAGAAAAAAATGACTGAAAAATATTTTCTCCTATTTCGTGGTGTCATTGCACTTTCTTGATGGTGTTCTTTGAAGCATTAAATTTTTTAAATTTTGATGAAGTCTAATTGATTTTTGTCTCTCGTCCCTTGTGATTTTGGGGTTGTATCTAAGAAAGTTTTGCCCTCCAACAAGCCATGATTTTTTTGGGGAAAAAAAAAGCTTTGCCTAAGCTAAGATCACAAAATTTACTGTTTTCTTCTAAGAGTTCTATAGTTTTAGTTCTTACATTTAGGTTTATAACTTATTTAAGCAGACTTTTCTTACAGTAGAGTAATAGAAAAGTAGATGTGAAATTTGGACCCAGTAATTGGGAGTTACTATTCTTGGCCTCATTTTCCTTGGACAGTGTAAAGGGACGCTTTTGCCCCATCACTGGGCTGGGTCTGGGTAAAAAGATTTCTTGGTGTTCTCCAGCAGACCCTCCCCTCCAGCACCCCATCTTCTCCTGGCACTGCAAGCTATTATTCAGATTCACAACTATAAAGGTTCTGACCACTTTAAGGGTAACCAGAGTGGAAACTATTTTCCAATAGTTGAGATAAAAAAAAAAGTGGTGGCTAGTAGGCCAAATCCAGCTTAAAATCATGTATTGTTTGACCAAAAAGTGTTTTACAGGAATTGAAATTAGTGCCAGCATTTAAAAATGGAGACTTCAAATAGTAATTTAGATTTCCAGCTTCCCTTGAAAAATGAAAATCTGACATTGGGCTCATAATCCCACAAAGCAGAAACAGGTGGGAGCCAAGCCACAGCTGGCCCCGTTAGGGCTCTCCAGTTGGCCACAGTACTAACCCCTCCAACCCCCATAAAAATTCTGGCTATTACTCTGTTGTCTTGGCAATAATTTTGGAGGTCCTCCCTGTCAAACTCAGCACCTTTAGCCCCTCATCTTCCATGGTCTCTTTCCACTTTCCAATTCTGGGTTGTTACTTTTTTGGAAACTGAAAGTTCCTCCCTGTTGGGTCTCAGATACATATACAGTCTTGGGGGCTTCTGGCTGATCTCTGCATGTTATCTTTCTGGGCTGCTAGAAATGTTGTTTCTCTTGATCTGAGTAGTAGTCATGTCAGTATACATACATAAAAATTCATCAAGCTATACATTTAAGATCTGTGAACTTTATGTTAAACTTCAATTTAAAAAATTTAGAGAGAAAAAAATGGATGGGCAGGCTCCTGCCAGACATTCATTGTATCTGTCTGCAATGTCTGGAACTGCAGCAGTCATCTTGTGACCAAGAGATAAACTACCCAAATTAGACAATTCGATTTGATGAAAATGGCAGAAGAGAAAGAGATTTATGATGTCACTGAGGATATTAAATTAACTAAACTTGAAGCTTCTCTTCATGTGGACTTACTCTTGAAATAATGTTTCATATACTATATCAGCATTCAGTCATCCTCACGTAGAAGCATATAAAAGCTTCTTGATGGCAACATATGAGACACATAGTGGAGTTAAATAAGAGTCAAGTTCACATGTAAATAGTTTAATCATATCTTTAAACAAGAATTTTACCATAAATTAGTAAGAAATTGAACATAAAAGAAATACAGTTAAACATACATGTTAAATACTAAGTTATTTAAAAAAAACAAAACTGAAGTTAGACAACTTAATTACAAACTTAATTACAAAAGATTAAACTCATTGGCCACTGAAAAAGAAATACAATTCAAACTCACAGAATTGAAAGGAATTCTTTATTGATAAACATACTAGAATTAGAAATGTCAGTAGAAAAATAAAATTTAAATAATTTTCTGTTGTACAAAGATTTGATCATTTGGACTGTAGCAGTGAGTAAAATAACCTAATACAAAAAGTTAAGCTGATTTTAGTCACAACCAGCCATACAGAGTGCACAAAAAAGAAATGCAAGTACACAAAACTTTCTGCATGTGGACTGCTGATGGCACCAGGGCTTCACATTCCAGGAAATGGTTACTTAGGGAAGGTTGGTGTGACTGCTGTGTAACAAGAACTTAATTCAAACCAGAACAGTCAGAAAGGTCACTGGAGTCAAAAGCCAACATACAACCAAAAGAAATAAGGAAGGATTTAAAGATAGTATTTGCATAAACTTTTTCTCACTAGTTTAAACATTTTGTAAGCAGTAATACTTTGCTGCAAAAAAAGTAAGTTAATAGCAGAGAGAGACATTTTTTTCTTGAACTATCCATTACACTTTTGTATATAAACTTAAGTTTTTATAAGATGCTTCAACCTAAAACCCCAGATTAAAGAATCAAGAAATCAGTTTCATGGTAGGGGGCTGCCTCCCCCCCTTGCATTAAAAAAAAAAAAAAAAAAGGAAAAGTAGAAGCATAGCTGGGGGAGGGGTGGTTGCATATATCTCTAAGAAAATCAGTTGGCAAAAATTCTCAAAAATCTATATGAGGTAAAATAAAATGTTCAACACAATTGCCAATATTCTTCCATCTAATCAACCACTCCTAAATAATTCTATATTTGAGACATAAAACAAAAGGAAAAAGAAAATCAAAGTGGAACAGACATTGTTTATCATTCAAATAGTTTCTCCCTGAAAACATTTCAAGCTACAGAGCTCCATCTATGTAAAGTCTGTATACGTTTATTCACAGGAGAATGCATCATCACATACTGGGATGGATGAAACATTCAATAATTTGAAGATGCTCTAAAGAAAAATAATCTAAGATTTTAATCATGGATCAATATGTGCAAAAATTACTATTCACCAAATATTGGTCCACATGTTTGGTTTGTGAAATTATATCCAAAAGAATGTTTTAGGTAAGAACTCTAATAAGAGGCATCCTTCAACAAAAATGATCAAAATTATTTCCCATAATAAAAGATACAACTTTCCCAGATTTCTTTTTTTTTTTTTTTTTTTTTTTTTGAGACAAAGAGTCTCACTCTGTTGCCCAGGCTAGAGTGAGTGCCGTGGCGTCAGCCTAGCTCACAGCAACCTCAAACTCCTGGGTTCAAGTGATCCTCCTGCCTCAGCTTCCCAGGTAGCTGGGACTACAGGCATGTGCCACCATGCCTGGCTAATTTTTTCTATATATTTTTAGTTGGCCAATTAATTTCTTTCTATTTATAGTATAGATGGGGTCTCACTCTGGCTCAGGCTGGTTTCGAACTCCTGACCTTGAGCGATCCTCCTGCCTTGGCCTCCCAGAGTGCTAGGATTACAGGCGTGAGCCACCGCGCCCTGCCTTTCCCAGATTTCTTAAACTGAAGAGACACTTTTCAAAATTGTAGCTTCTTGAGCTGAAAACTAGAATCTTTAAAAATTTGCTTAGAAAATACTGGGCCCAGTGGCTCGAGCCTATATTCCCAGCTACTTGGGAGACTGAGGTGGGAGGATCACTTAAGGCCAGTAGTTTCAAGACTGGTTTGGGCAACATAGTGAGACCCTGTCTCAAAAAAATTTATTTTAATTTGCTTAGAAGAAAGATTTGAGCTTCTTTTGGGTAATTAATAAAAACATATGGCTGCATTCTAACTCTACTTGTAATTCCCCACCCAGCATGAGTCTATGTTACTATAATTTTGGTAAGTGGCCTAACTAGTCAAGGGAAACTGTCCTATTAATTTTTGTGATCCCTTTGTAATTTTTTTCTATGACTTTCCCTGACAGATTGGTCCTCATGGCAATTTTTAATCAAAAGCCAGAGTGCATATTGCTTTAAATGGAATAGATATGTTCATGTGTATATGCCTTCATTAGGTATTACCCTTAATCTCACAATTAAAAACAGTCCTTTAAAAATGTCAGATTTAATTACCAGAAACTATTTTGAAAACAGATGATGGAAACAACCACCACATTGATTGTATTCCATATAAAACGGTTTAGGTGGTAAGGATCAAGTTAAAGACTTTAGTTTTGCAATCCTTTCCCTTTTGAAGGTCAGTTTTCAGGCCTTTTAATGAAAAAGATGACAATAAAAATTAAAACAGTTAAAACTACATGTTAAAAATTCTTGATATTTAATTCTCTTTAAGGATATGAATTCTTTTGCATAAAAACGCAAAGCAGAGAGAGTGGGGGCATATCTGAAAATTAAATTTCAGGCACTTTCTGGGAGTTGGTACCCAATACTGTAAAAGTGGGCTAGTTACCACTAGGTAAACATATTAAGACTAAGAAATCAAGAACCACTAACTCTAGTTTCAGACGCATTTGCACAGTTTTTAAAGGGTCATTAATAAACCCAAGTCACTGAGAAAAACTATAACAGAATGTTTAGAGTATCTTATTTGTGCCCCCATGTCCAAAGAGTACCCTAACCGATCTGGCTTAAAGTGTCTAACTCAAGTTATTTGATAGGGCATGTATGATTCTAATTAAACTAAATAAAATTAATAGAATTAAAACTGATAGGAAAAGGTGGTACAGAAATTCTTCTAAAAAAATTTCAGCCAGGAGTACTGGCTCATGTTTGCAATCTCAACACCTTGGGAGGCCAAGGTGTGAGGATCGCCTGAGGCTAGGAGTTCAAGACCACCCTGGGCAACATAGTGAGACCCCATCTATAGAAAAAATTTAAAATAAAAGTCACAATTAGCTAGCTTATTTTGATAAAATGTACAAAATAATAAATTCACATTTCTTAAAATATATCAAATAATCAGAGGTCAAGATAGTTATCCAGAAAATGTCACATTATTCAGTGTTAGCTACTTTTTCTTTAAACAGTGGAAATCAAAGCCACCACTTGAGTTATACTTCAATTTCTTTTCCTGTTTTATTTTACCAAATTTGTTTTCGAAGCTATACTTAACCAAAACCTACTTGGCACTTCATGTCACGAAGATGTAGCAAAAAAAAGTTTGCCAAATTTTAATCAAGATTAGAGCAACTAAGATGTTAATACATTCACTGCTCATTTGAAATAAACCAGTATCTTCCATAGTTTCTCTGAAATATGCAACATTGCCTTACTTCACAGAATACTGTTAATTTCAGTGCAAGAGATGCCAATCCAGAGGCATTGTTGACCTGGCTTGGGTAAAGGTGCATGTGTAAAACTGCTTCAGTTAAAGATCTACAAAAAAGAAATCCAAGAAACTCGTTTTGTTTTGGTTGAGAATGATGAGTCCACAGACATCTTCAATTTTAGGAGCTTCAAACTAAGGAAAGGGCTGAGATGTCCTTCACGTTCCTGTTCATCCAAGTTGATTCCATTTGAAGAACTAAGAAAACACTACACTCCATAATATCTTCTTTTTGAGAATTCTATAAAACAGAGGTTCATCTCAGCATAAGAGTATATGCTATAGCGTAGCTAAAATCCGTAAAAAGGAGACCACCACTACACAAAATGTCTGTCCAGTGCCTAAGGTGAGGGCTTCAAATGGTATCATTTCCTTCCCAGCGGCTCGGTAAACTCCAGCAATTGCTGCACCTGATTCAAAATTCAAGGGTGTTGAGGAAACAAACAAAAAACCCAACAAGGTTAACAAAATCATGAAAATGCAGCACTTAAAAATTCTACTACAAGCATAACAGAATATTCCAAATTTATATACACTAAAATTAATTTTGTTTTCCCTATTTTATCTGCTGATTAGGTTTTAAGTATTTGTCATATAGTTTGCAGATCACTGATAAGTGCTTTTAGATGCCGACTCCTTAAAACCAAGAATCTCTTAGATTTGCTGAATAATCTGGAATAAAATAACTTGGAAGTCATAATCGAAACCACAAAGACAGAAATTCCCATGTGACCTAATTATGAATTCAAACACATCTCTTCATTCCCCTGTCAATTAGCCCCATGCCAAGCATTTATCAGGTACCAATAAATTCTTGGCAACAAATGACAAAGAATCTTTCCAGTTACACTGAGCAAGAAATGTTTCAGGCCACTGGGAATCCTTGCTTCACTGTCTATTAATATTATACTCAGAGTTCCCTTCAATAAATGCATGGAGGAGGAGGGAGTAGAGGGGTGGGAAAAGCAAAACAGAAGGACTCTCAGCCATAAAGTTGTTACTGGGATTCCTTTGTTTCTCATGTAACTGATTATTTTAACTGTTAGTCACTAGGACTTCCTATAAATTAAGAAATCAAAATAAAAACACCAGTATCTTCATCTTCCCAGATATCCATCTGAGTTCCTACAGGGACTCAGCATCAAACCAACAAAGTCAACATCTCATTAGTTTGAAAAGAACAGAGCCAGATTTCCCAGACGACCCTCCCAACTAAATGCTCCAAACAAAATCCTCCTTGGTCACAGCATATTCATTCATTCAAGTATTTATTTGCAGAACACTTCTATGCTGAATAAGGTGTGATCCCTATTCTCAAGGTACTCAGAATCTAGCTGGGGACACAAGACAGAAACAGGTTTTCAATAATACAAGATAATACATAGTGTCTCCATGACAGGTCTACAGAATTTATAAATGTGATATGAAGGTATGTTAACACATTTTAACAAGAAAGAAAAATATTAACTAATACCTATGTTGGTTGCCTTGAACATTTGTGATTCAAAATGCCCATGTCCAGTGGCAATGCATACATTCTCTGTTACTGACATCTGAAAGGCACATTTCACTGAGTCCCTCTGAAATTTAACTACCCACAAAGAGTGGGTTGGGTAGAAAGATGCTTGAAGAACTTGAACTGTGCCTTAAAGTGAGATTTCGATGATGAAGCAGGGAAGAAAGGAAAAAGTGTATCAGAGGGAGCAGCAAAATGGAAATGGAACAGACTATTCATAGGGCCTTAAAGATGGAAATGAACATAGCATTTATTACAGAATCACTGTGTGTCAGGTATTATGTTAAGTACTTTATATGCACATGATCTCATTTAACCACCATGCAAGTGTATGAGGTGGGTAGTGGTATCCCTATTTTACGGAGGGACAAACTGAGACAGGCCACAGGGGCCAAAAATCCAGTACAGAAACTGGAGCAAAGGCTCTCTAGGGCAGCGGTAGGTGATACAGTGAGAACACAGAGAAACTAGGCCACTTTCTCACAAGAAGAAAAAAAAAACCCAAAAAACTCAAGTCAAAGAGACAGAGGAAAATTTCTGCTTGAAGCTTAATGTATAAATTCACAGCGAAAAAAATAAAGTGACAAACTGTAGGAATATTACATTTCTATACTAAAACAGTATATTTATAGTTACATCTATACATAAAAAAAAGCACACACACCAAAATGCAAATTGTGGTTATTACTTAGGGATGTGAAAATGGAGGATTTTAAATTTTGTTTACTTAAATTTCCTAATTTATAAGTATATATTCAAGAATGAGTATAAAAGTGATTTAAATTTATTCTCATCCCTGTAATTATGTGCTGTGACAAGAGCTAAAGCCAAAACAGAAACAAAACAAACCCCTCAAAAATAGGTTTAAAAATAATTTATATCATGTTACTCCAATTCTTATTCAGAAAGTCCTAAGGAGGAAAAAATCTGGAACACAAATCAGGTACTTTTCTAAACAAGAATTCTTGTCATTAGTATTAGTCTTCTATCCTCAAGGTAACCACATCTGAATGAGTGGAAGTATTTATTTGCAGAACACTTCTATGTTTTATAAGGTGTGATCCCTATTCTCAAGGTACTCAGAATTCATCAACCATCTAGCAATGCCACCAGCCAGGTGACAGCCAATCAGAAAGAAGTAGCTTCCAAAAAGATAAATATTTGCTTTTCATAGTGGCCTGTCTCACAAGCTGTACCACACATAGCTTAACATGGCTTCACTAAAGCCACAGAAATAAACTCTGACGAAGGATTTCAGAGAGATTAGCCAAATAATAGGGGTTTGAGGTAAGAAAAAAACTAAAACATAAAAAAACAGGACTCAGGGTTAAAAGCCACTCTTCTCTTCATCCCACTCAGGTATGTTTCTAAAATGGGTCTTAAAATGAACTGACTTGTCATATTAAACGTTTTGACTGGTATTTTAATGTCTAACATACTTGTCAAGATTCCAGCAGTAATTGGTCCCACGATGCCCATCAACAGGATGCTTACAGACATGAACCTACCATATTTGTGATGTCTGAGGGTGAAGAGGGCCAGTAATCCAGCAGGGACGTGAAAGAAGAGAGAAGACACCAGTGCCCATAGGAACACACCATACCACATCTCTGTGAGGAAAGATAAAGGGTGCAAATCAGTGTCTTTTCCAATGCAATCATTGCAAAATGGGACTCATACCCAGGGATTTCATTTTCAAAACCATTAGTTGCAGTGTAAATTAATCAAATATCCAAATGTTAATGGTTAAAGAGGGTTCAACCAACTACCACCCAAAAGCCACCAACTGTTTTTGTACAAAACATTCATTTGAACTCATGCCCCTTCCTTAAGTATTGTTTATGACTGTTTTCCAGCTACAAGGGCAAAGCTGCTAACAGTGACACAGGCCACATGGCCCACAAAGCCTAAAACCTTTACTGTTCGGCCCTTCACAGAAAAGTTGGCCAACATCTGACAAGCTACCCGTACACTCAAACTGAAAAGGTTCACCTACGTTTTAAAATTGCCCTAAATAATTTCCCTTCCTTAAGAAGCACAAGACTAAGTACCAATTAATAGGGTTCTATGCAATCAATGCCTGTTGATTTTTCCTTTTTGACTATTCAGTCTTCTCAAATGGAAAGCTATATAATGCTATTTACTCAACTATCATTTTAAAGATAATGCAAGTAAACCTCAAGCCACCACCTCCTATTAGGATTATGAAACTCTTTAAGATTGTGAAATATATATGAGAAAATATGATTCACTGGAAGACAAATGGCAGGTAAGTGCAAGACAGGTTAGAATTATATGGCTCCTGTGAAACCTCTAATCATTCTTTCTTTTTTTGAGACAGAGTCTCACTCTGTTGTCCGGGCTACAGTGTGGTGGTGTCAGCCTAGCTCACAGCAACCTCAAACTCCCGGGCTCAAGCAATCGTCCTGCCTCAGCCTCCCAAGTAGCTGGGACTACAGGCATGTGCGACCATGCCTGACTAATTTTTCCTATATATTTTTAGTTATCCAGCTAATTTCTTTCTATTTTTAGTAGAGACGGAGTCTCACTCTTGCTAAGGCTGGTCTTGAACTTCTGACCTCCAGAGATCCTCCCACCTCAGCCTCCCAGAGTGCTAGGATTACAGGCGTGAGCCACCACACCCGGCCTCTAATCACTCTTAAGGGGTCTATAATAGAGGAAAAATTAAAGTATGTGATCATCAACTATGTATAAAAAAACTATGCATGAAGCACCCTGGAAAACATAAAGAAAACAATACCATCCTGCTTGCAATTGACTTTACAATCTGGCAAATGGTAGATACAGCATGTTTCCCCAAATGAACTGAAGGCAAGGATTTAGGATTCTCAAAAAGCTCGCTAGCTACCCAGATGGAGAGAATGAAGGTGACACATTAGATAAAACCCATTGTCCATCCATAGCTAGAGGCAGGTAAGTGGCAGGTGATTTTAGAGACCAGTGAACAGCTTAGTTCTGCAGGGTTTCTTGATCACGGTCCTACTAACACCTAAATCAGGTAACTTTTGTTGTGGGGGATGCCCCGTGCATTGTAGAAGGTGGAGAGGGATCCCTGGCCAAGAGCACTCCTCCACACCTGTTCAACCAAAATATCTCCAGACACTATCAAATCGTCCAGGGGGGCAAAACCACACTGATTAAAAGCCACTGGCTAGACTGAAGGGTAGAGGGTTTACAAGAACAATGGCAATTAAAGATACAAATGTCTTTACACATTACCAGGAGTTGTGAATGCCAGACTAAGGACTTCAAATGAAAGCTGTGCAAGTGCCACTGAAGGTTGTGAGCAGTAACGGGTTGTCAGGACATTATTCCACAGGCCCCAGCTGACATTCCCAGTCTTAATACAAACTGGAAAACCACCTTTTTGCAGGGTAATTTGAAAGTCAGATGTGCATATCTTTTGCTGCAGCGATTGCACTTCCAGGAATAGGAATACATCCTACAGGAATACAAACATAGGCAAGGACAGAGGAAACAAGAGATTCCCTGCAGCACTGTCTATACTAGCAAAAACTGGAAGCCACCTGCATGGCTATCACTGTAAGATTGGAAAACACGCTCTGGGCACTCACATAATGGACAATTACACAGCCACATAAAAATGAGACAGGGGTACACATACTGATGGGGTAAGATGCCCAAGTCACATTTTTAAGTAACAAAAGCAAGTTGAGAATAGTACGTAGAATAAGATCCTCATTGTTGAGAAAACAAAATAAACAACATAAACAAATGTGCATGTATAAAAAGGTCTGGATGTGTTTATTTATTTAATAAATATTCACTACGCAAACAGGCGCTTTTCTAAGTGTTTTACAAATACCAACTCATTCAATCCTCAGAACTCTAAAGCACATACTATTAACATACCTGCTCACGGATGAGATACACAACCACCGGGAGGTTAAGAAACTTGCCGGAGCCCAAACAGCCAGCCCTCATCCAATATGCCACCTTGTGGTGTATATTCAATTATAAATTCAATTATTTCTCATTAGTGGGGTTGATGACAATTCACTTTTTACTTTCTGGAAAAAACAAAACTTTGTTTTAAGAAGAACGCTCAGGAAGTTTGATCTGTTTGGTATAAACGATTAAAGAAAGACCACTTAGGGACATCAATGGTACTGGGGAGACTGGGGGGGCACAGGTGCTTTTCTGGAAGCTGTAATTGCACGGTAGGCGCACTGCTGCGGGTGTCGTTTCTTCCCAGGTCAATTACAACAGTTTTATGAAAGGTCTGTATTCAGGTTACACAGGCTTCTTAATCTTGATGGGGGCTGAGGCCAAATTCCCTCAAGCTACCCTTGGAATTGTCACAGGTGACAGCTTTCCTCATTTTGAGTCAAATGAAGCTTCAATTAATACCAAAGTCTGCATACCCCTAATTAGGGGGCCTATGTCTTGTTCTGGATGAATGGTTCTTAGTGAAAGCATCAGGGACACCCCTGTAGGGCTCAATGCTTATTTATAACAAATGACTAAGAGTGTTTTGGTGCTTTTGATGTGGTTAAAAACTATTGGATAGCTACGAAAGGCTTCAAACTATTTCTGAGATTTTTTTTTTCTGCTGAACAAGATATAACTTAGGGATAATGTTATAATACTGTTGAAACTGTTCTATTTTATTTGAAAGTGTTTGGCAAATTCTGTTAAAAACAAGCTTAAATCACATAATATGGAATGTAAAACGATTATATACTAATGCCTGGGAGGATCACTGGAACCCAAGAGTCTGAGGTTGCCGTGAGCTACGATCACGCCACTGCACTCTAGCCCAGGCTACAGAGCAAGACCCTGTGTGAATAAAAAATAAACACTAATGCCTCAAGCTTAAAAAATTAAATGTTTATTTGTATATAAATATGAAAATGTAAAATATACACACATACACTAACTAATGTCCTTCCTCCAACAGAGAAAAAAGCCACCTTTCCAATCAATACTGTCAGTCAGAAATTGAGGGCAGGAATTCTCCATCCTCAGTGTTTCAGGTCCCCACTTCTTCGGGAACAAATCTATGTCCTACTGCAGCTTCTTTCCCAGCCTGTCATTAGGCCGGGAGCTATTCCTGCCTTCCACTGCCCAGGAGACTTGTCCTCCCTTCTTGGCAGCAGCTCCAAAGGCTGCACTGTCCGAGTACTGCTCCTGCCTAATAAATGTGCGCCTGCCAGAGGTCTGGTGCCCACAAATCCCTTCTGCCTGGGCAGCCACTGTTGGACCCTGGATCAGCTTGGCCTTCCACCTAAGGCCCCCTGTACACCACCCACTGCCAGCTGATCCCCAAGCTAAGAGCACAACACCATGCAATTCTCTTCCAAAGTAGAAGCACCATCTTCAATCCCAGAGCTCTCACCAACCATTCCCCAAATCACTCTGACACTGACCACCCTAACACCTAGTCTGCAGAAAGTTCTATGATGGCACCAGGAATTCACTGCCCCAAACTGGACAAATGGGATAAGGATACAAACCTGCCTTCAAGAATTTAGAGCAGTTACCACGTGGCTGCTGTCACCACTGACCTGAGAGCACCTCTGGGCCCCTGCTGTCCAGAGCCTCTGCTGGAGCTCCCAGAGTTTTAGAGATAAGCACTGCTTTCTGCAGTAGCCCAAGGCACTCCCAGCACCTGGCTTCCCACCTGCTGCCTTAGAACTATGGGGGATGCATAGTGACCAGAGACGCCAGGCCTTGCTTGATCTGCTAGAAACACACTAAGCTGGTAACTTCCGGAAAGATGGGTCTGAACACAGATGTGACACCCAACTGCTAAGGGCTGAACTGTGTTCCCCCAAATTCCTATGTTAAATCCGATAGAACTGTGGCATTGTAAGAGGAAAAGATCTCAATCTCTTCCTGTCTCTCTCTGGCATGTTGGGACTTAGCAAGAAGGCAGCCATCTGCAAGTCAGGAAGAGGCCTTCAGCAGAACCTGACCATGCTGGCACCCTGATCTCAGACTTCTAGACTCCAAAACTTCTTAAACATAGTTGTTTAAGACAATTAGTCTGTGGTATTTCATTATGGCAGCCTAAGCTGAGACAGCAAGACTCACCAGCCCCAAATTCCCCAGGAGCACAGCACCTGAGGCCTGCTAGGAGACCAAGACACGTCTCAATTTTCCTAAAAGCTTAAAGGCCAGCACCTCCCTGAGTTTTTGAGAAGGGGACGCACACTGCACCCCACAACCCTGAGCCACATCCATTAGCTCCTTCAGTACCTACATATTTTACGTAGCACCATTTAAGTCACTTCAAGCGGGGCGGGGGGAGAGCTTCATTATCTTAGATGAGTAGTGTAGTTTATAAAAACACTTTTAGATGGATGGGATTATTGCAGGACTCTAACAGAAATGGCAAACTTGGATCTATAAAACGCTTTTTGAAAAACAAAGTGATTTCTCTTTAATCTACTGCACCTTAATATATCGTCTATTTAATAGCTACTTATTGATCATCATATGGCACTTCTCATTTCTCTGGCTCAACACACTATCAAAAATCTTTGTCTACATATCTTACGGTATTTCCTTGTTCACCACTTCAGATCAAGTGCATTATCTCAGCTTTGTTTACCTTGGCAGCTAAAGGCATGTCATTCCCTATGGTGAAGTCAGATAATTAATCCCTAATACAAGATCATAAGAGAGAATAAGCATGGTGGTAGAATGGGCCCCAAAGATGTTCACATCCTCACCCCCTAAACCTGTGAATATGTAACCTTAACCGATCAAAGGGACTATGTGCACATGATTAAATTAAGGACCTTGCAACAGCATTAACAGAGTATCCTGGATTTTCCAGATGGGTGTAATGTAATCACAAGGGTCCTTGTAAGAGGGAGTCAGGAGGTCAGAGTCAGAGAGATGTGAAGATGTCATATTGCTGACTTTCACGAAGAGAAGGGCCATGTGCCAAGGAATGCAGGCGGCCTCTAGAAGCTGGAAAAGGTATGGAAATAAATTGTTCCTAGAGCCTCCAGAAGCTGCCCAGCCTTGCTGATACCTTGGTTTTAACCCAGGGAGATCCATTTCTGACTTCTGATCTCCCGAACTGTAAGATGATAAAATCTGTGTTAAGTGCTAAGTTTGTAGTAATTAATTAGAGTAGCAATAACAAACTAATACATTCAGAATGTATTCATTTATCAGTCAAATATTTATAGAGTTCATTATATATGCCAGGAATATCAGTGAAAAACAAAAAGACTAAAGATCCTGCCCTCAAAGAGCTTATTTCTTTGGGAATATATTTTCATACACACATTGCAGTGAAGGAGAAAAGCCACATGGCAGAATCCTCTAGGTGATTCTGTATTAACAAAAGGGGTTTACAATGGCCAGTTCCCTGGCCCTCTAACCTCTGCAGCTGAGTCACCTCCTTTCTGAGCACAAGACCAATCTGGCCCCAACCAGCAGGAATGGAAGGAGTCTGAACCAGATGGACAGTGTGAAGCTTAGCCTGAGCCATCGTTCCAGCTGGGCCCACTCCAACCTTGCCTTGCAGTCAAACCACCAGGTAAACAGCCAGTTCCTCTGAAGCCAGGGTTCTAAGTAGACTACATCAGCCATCCTAGGGACTGGACTCATATTTAGACCTGAAACTCCATGCTGGACCTGGGCTGCCTTGATGCTAATCACCCATTAGCTGCAGGTCTGCACAGCCCACTGGAAGACTCCTCTCTTGCCAAACCCCAACTACCCACCAGGAGATCCAACTGTCCCCTCCACTCCTCCCTAACAATGATGACATATCCACTGAGACTACCAACTGTACTCTCACACCTCTCTCTAGATACTACAGCCTGCTTGCCTGGTTTTTGAGTGTGCCCCCTGGCCTGCCTAAACCCCATGGTCGCTGGGACTTACCTGGCCAGACCCTGTCTGTCCTGATCTGGCCTTCCATCTATTCTCCACAAAAAGCCAGTAAGTCAGTGCTATTGGGTATGGAGTTTCTTGTCGGAGTGATGAAAATATTTTCAAACTGATTGGGATGATGGTGGCATTTATACATCTAAAAACCACTGGATCATGCACTTTTTTTCCCTTATTGAAGTATACTTTACATATCATGCCTTTACTCCATTTTAAGTGTACAATTAAATGATTATTAGTGAATTCACCAAGTTGTACTGGATTGTGCACTTTTAAAAAATGTAAGTAAAATCATCCCTCTGCTCAACACCCTTCAATACAGCCCCCCAGGATCTGACCTCCCTCCCTTCTCTCCCCTTTGTCCACATATTTCATCAAGGCACGCCAGCGTCCTTAATGTTTCTTCAACAAGCTTCTGTTCCAGGGCCTCTGAATCTGCTGCTCCCTGGCCTAGAAAGCTCTTGCTCTTCCCCTTAGAAGCTGAGTGGCTTGTTTCTCACTTCCATGGGATTTCTGCTCCAATATCATCATCAAGGGCCTCCCGACATCCTTATGGAAAACAGCATCCCCCACCACACAGGCCCTGCCACTCACTAGGCCCCTCACCCTGACACCCACCACGAGCTGCTCCATCTCCTAGGTTTTTGTTTGTTTGTTTTCTCTCTTTCCCCATTAGCAAGAAAGCTCCACAAGGGAAGGGGTGTTCTTTTGTCCACTATGGCATCTTTACCTAGTGCCTAGAAAACAACAATCGACAGAGTAAATATTTGCTGAATGAATGGATAAATGACAGGTCCAAGTGAGACACATTCTTGATTCCAGAAACTGGGACAATGAAAACATTATTGTGTTTTAGTTTAATTATCACAAAATGCACTTTGAAGTTGATTTAGTGAAATCCGTATCTTCAGAAAAGGAATGGCATTCCTGATACAAGAAACAAATCTGCCTTTCCTGGTATTCACATTTGTTAAAAATAACAACAAAAGAAATCTGAACAACCGGAATAAAAAGGGCTAGGCAGATATCTAAATGGCTAAATTGCGAATGCAGGTAAAAAAAATCAATTCAATCCTTCCTGGTAGAGATAAATATTTCAAATATTTCACAGCAATGATTCTGCCACAATGCGTTGGCATAAAAGGCATGTAACCTTTTCTTTGAGGCCAAAATACCAACTATGCCAGATTCAGGACAATGAATGGAATTCCTGCTAAACAGGCTTTGGTGCCTCAAATAGGATCAAACTTCATTATACCCATCATTTTAGCTAAGGATGAAACACAGCAGGGACATTATGTGTTTATCACCAAAATCTGATGCACTTGAGGTCAGGGGCTATGGCTCACATCTGATCATACCCCCAGCCCCGAGCCTGCACTTTGCCAAATGAACACTTACTGAATGAATAATCCCTGGTGTTCACCCTCAAGTTACATGTCCATAGAAGAAACCATAAACTCAAGTACATATTGCAATAATATTTTCAGAACAATTTCTGAAAGCAAAACCATTCCGCAGCAACAGATTCTCTACTATGACATATTCAAACTATCATCCCAAATCCACTTATCTCAGTCTTTCCTTAAAGAAAGAAAAGGGAACTAACAAAAAACCCAGAAAGAACAGAATATTCCTTTCGAAAGTATCACCCTACATACACCTCTTAATTAAGAGACGATTCCAGTACCCTTACAATGAAGAGTTATGGTAGACACCAACTTCACCAAATGATCAAACTTAGCATTACCAATTAATATACAAATTGACCTTAAATGTCTCTTGATGTGATATAGTGACAAGAGTACTTTACCTACATAAGTAGCATTCTGACCTAAATGTTTAATCTGAATCTAATCATGAAACAAATCAGATGATCCTAGATTGTAAAGCATTCTATGAAACAATTAGCATGGACTCTTCAAAAATGTCACTCTCAGGCTGAGTGCAGTGGCTCACACCTATAATTCCAGCACTGAGGGGCCAGAAGAACACTTTAGGCCAGGAGTTGGAGACTAGCCTGGGCAACATGGCAAGACCCCATCACTATAGGACTTAAGAAAAATTAGATGGGTATAACTATGTGGGCCTGTAGTCAGAGCTACTCAGGAGGCTGAGGCAAGAGGATCACCTGAGCCCAGGAGTTTCAGGCTGCAGTGAGCTATAATTGTGTCACTGCACTCCAGTCAGGGTGACAGAGCAAAACTCTGTCTCTTTAAAAAAAAAAAAAAAAAAAAGTCAATCTTAAGAAACTGAAACAAAGGAGAAAGAACTGTTCCAGATTAAAGGAGACTAAAGAGGCCAACTTAGTGCAATGTGTGAATCTTGATTAGATCATGAAATTTAGGTGTTTTTTTTTTTTTTTTGAGACAGAGTCTCACTCTCTTGCCTGGGGTACAGTGCTGTGGCGTCAGCCTAACTCACAGCAACCTCAAATTCCTCGGCTCAAGTGATCCTCCTGCCTCAGCCTCCCAGGTAGCTGGGACTACAGGCATGCGCCACCTACCCAGCTCATTTTTTTCTATTTTTAGTTGTTTGGCTAATTTCTATTTATAGTAGAGACGGGGTCTTGCTCTTGCTCAGACTGGTCTCGAACTCCTGAGCTCAAGCAATCCTCCCGCCTTGGCCTCCCAGAGTATTAGGATTACAGGCATGAGCCACTGCGCCTGGCCTAGATCATGGAATTTAAAAGGCAAAAAGCTATTTGGACAATTGTGGAAATTTAAATAACCCCTGTCCATTAGATAACATTCTACTGGTGTTAAATTAATAGATGTGATAGTCTTGTGGCTATGATAGAAAATGTTGCCTTAAAAGATATACAACTATTATGTACCCACAATAATTTAAAATTAAAGATTTAAAAAAAATTTTAAAAAAAGAAAACATTGTGTTTTAAAAACTAATGTGAAGTGCCATGATGTCTGCAACTTCCTATCAAATGGCTCCCCAAAAAGGTGAGCTGTATATATGCGCATATATATATTTACATAGACAGAAAGCCAAAGAGTCGACATATTACTGAATCTAAGTAAAGGGTACATGGGTATTTGTTTCACTGTTCTTTCCATTTTTCACTAAGCTTGAAATTTTTATAAATAAAGAGTTGGGGGAAAAACAAGGAAACAGATTAATCTGGTCCCACTAGTGCCTCCAGACTGAGAACATTTTCCAGACAGAGTCTCCAGAACACCATATATATATTTCTTAATCACTGTCCCATGTGATCCTAGTACCTTCTGAAATAACTTGAACAGCCAGATTCTCATTTTAGGCATGGATACAGGCTAACATCTGTATCTGCCCCATCCAGGTTATGACCTTACCAGGTATTTCACAGACTTGTCCAGGAAAATCCCTAGGCAGGTTAATACACAGAAGTCCTCCAGGTGTCCACTGACTGGCACCTGGCAGTCGCTGCCCAGCGCATGAGAAATGACTGGTGTCTGTTTAGGACTGCAGTCAGTAATCCCAACCTCCTTCCCTCTGCTTTGTCTCAGGGCTCCCTTCTCTCACTGTTTAGGAAGCCATCAATCAACTCTTCTGGGCAGCCCCACCTCCCCCTTCCACAGCCACAGATAGGCCTAGTCTTCTTGCCTTTAATAGCCCAACACAAATTTAACTATGCCTTCTCTTCAAAGCCTTTTTAGCAATGTTCCCAGGTGAAGTAGTTTTTCCTTCCTTCAATTTTGTGAGCACAGGGAGTTCTTCTTTCTATTATAACCCTGTAAAATCCTTCTACCAGGTCCAGGTGAAGCTCCAGTGGGGGGTAAGAAGAGTTAAAAAGAAGCTGTGTCAATCCACACACAGATAAGACATTAAAAAAAAAAAAAAAAAGCAGCAGCAGCAGCTGTGTCAAAAATCTTGAGCGAGTGAGTGGGAGACTCGGCAACAGGTCTCCGAAAGTGATTCCCAGAAAGAGAAGCTGGTGGAGAGGGGGGATTAGGACAGAGGTGCCGGCGATACGAGACAATCAAAGGGGGTGAAATGTGACCGCCCCTCTGCCAGGCCCGGACGCCCCGAGCCGACTTCCCCTCCCACAGGAGGAACCAAACAGAGCAGAGACGACTGCCTCCCGGGCTCACTTGGGTGAAGGTCTGCACCTGGGGCGCTCGGAGAATCTAAAGGGCAAGGCCAGCTCGGAGGAGGAGTACAGAGGGCGGCCGAGCTCCCTGCAGCCGCTGAGTCCACCCGAGGCCGCCCCCTCTGACCTCGCCCCCATCGCGAGCTCTGAGTGGTTCGGCCTCGGGAGATGACCGGAGAGGGGGGGAAGGCACTCTTGGGCGAGCGAACGGGAACCTCCCTCCAAGATCCGAACGGCGCCCACCTGGACGGTCGGCAAAGCCCCCGCCCGCGTTTGGGAACCCGCAGCGCCCCCCAAGCCAGGTCAAGGCTACAGCGGCGGCGGGGCGCGCAATGCGCAGGCGCGGGGCCGTACCTGGGAAGGAGCAGAGAGAAGTGGAGTTGGGGCACAGGGTCCCGTTGCCCACCCGTGGCACGACTTTCAGGCTGAGGATTTGCTGTAGGAGCCCGGCCGAACCACCGGGGCCGCCGCTCCCCTCACGCTCCATCCCGCCGCCATTCACCGCAGAGACGTGAGGTACAAGCGTCCGAACTGCGGCGGAGGCCGGCTCCAGCCTCTCCGCTGCCTCAGCGTCCCCTTCAGCCGGGGCCCTCTTCTTCCTCCCAACGGCGCTGCCAAGTGATGGTTCCGTCCTCCAATCACAGGGCGCCGCGGACGGGAGGGGCGGTGCCAAAGGTGTTCCCGCCCCTGACGTTCCGTACGGCTCTCAGACACCCATCCCTACAGGCACGCCCCCTACTGGAGAAATCTCTCCGTCTCCAGCGGAGCGCGCTCTACTCGGCCCTTCTCTGCGGCGCCACCTATAGGAAAGTAGGGAATGACATGCGCCCCACCGGGACAGACGTGTAGATTTAAAACCGATCTGGCAAAGCAGCGACCGTAACAGATTTGTAACGTTGTTTTAGCTAACACTGGACCCCAGTATTCATGAAACCTTCGTGAAAGGAACAAGAAAGTTCTCTATTTAAAACTGACAGTAGAAAGATCCCATTCAAAGGTTCATGTGGGACCAGGATGGGAAGAAAACTATGTGTATATAGTCTCTATAAGGTGGTACTAGTTTTAAATAAAATAAAAAATGTAAAAACATTTCAGTTCAATGCGGCAAAACAGGATCATAAATTTTTCTCTCCCATTCTGTAACGGAAGGAGATCCTGTACAAAGGAAAGCGGGAAAATAATAAAAAGGAATAAGCTCATGTTTAGTCCATTTGTGCTGCCATAACAAAATACCTGACATAGGGAAATTTATAAATAACAGAAATTTATCTTCTCACGTTTCTGGAGGATAGAAGGTCCAAGATCAAGGCATCAGCAGGTTCTGTGTCTGGTGAGGACTGGCTCCTGACAGATGGCACCATGTAGGTGTCCTCACAAGGACGAAGAGAGTGAACTGACTTCATCAAACCCTATTATAAGGGTCCTAGTCCCATCCATGAGGGCTCTGCCCTCCTGAACTTAATCTTCTAAAGGCCCCACCACTTAATATTATCATATGGGCCATTAAGTTTCACCACATGTATTTTGGGGAACACATTCAGACCACAGCAGATAATAACAGTAGAGTTCTGAAAGAGATGTTAATCAAGGATATTTCCACAAAGTGATTCCCACAGAGTTCCAGGAGATGGAGAGGCTTTTGAGGAATAATAATAAGTATTCGTTGGACCTTTTCCTATGTGTCACTAAGCCAAATGCTAGCTATACATTATCTTAGGTACCCAAAAAACTCAGTGAAGTTATTATTTTTATTTCCATTTCACAGGTGAAATTGATATTGAAAAGGTATAAAATAATTTGGCTAAGGTCACAAAATTAATAGGTGGCCAAGATGGGATCTGAACCTAGGTGTTGTTTCCACAGTCTAGGGGTTGACCTTTAACACCATGTTTTGGAGAAAGGAGCCATAACCCAGAAGGAAGCCAGGAAGGAGGAGGAACCCTCCAGAGGCTGGGAGCAGGGTAAGGTGGGAGGCGGGACACAGAGGGATTTACTCAGAGTGGAGCTATGGAGCAGAGCAGCTCTGCCAGTTCCTCCTTTCTTCCTCCATACCTTGTCCCACCCATAAGCAGAACAGGCTGGACAGATATTCCAGCTGACCCTGGAAGAAACAGAGAATTTAGGAAACGATAAATAATTTTTCTTAATTAGCATAGTCAAAGGGTCTCAAGAAGATACTATATTCATAAAACCAAAACATGATGCTATGAAAAATGAACAGAGAACAAGAAAGAGCTCTTAGAAATTAAAGATACGACCAGGTGTGGTGGCTCATGCCCATAAACCCAGCACTCTGGGAAGCTGAGGTTGGAGGATCACTTCAGATCAGAAGTTGGAGACCAGCCTGAGCAAGAGTGAGACCTTGTCTATACTAAAAATAGAAAAAATTAGCCAGGTGTGGTAGTGCACACCTGTCATCACACCTACTGGGGAGGCTGAGGCAGGAGGATCGCTTGAGCCCAGGAGTTTGAAGTTGCTGTGAGCTAGACTGATGCCACTGCTGCACTCTAGCCTGGGCAATGGAGTGACACTCTTGTCTCTAAAAAAAAAAAAAGAAGAAGAAGAAAGAAAGAAAAAGAAAAGAAGAAATTAAAAATATGAACTTCTAGATTTTACAGTGTCATAGATGAATTAAAAATAAAAGTCGAGGAAATGAACATTAGAGGCAAATACAAAATGGAAGAGTAGAGGACCAACTAGTAGGCATTTCAGCAAAAAAAAAAAAAAACAAAACAGAAAAAAGAGCAAGCAATAAATGTTTAAAGTACAGATGAGTCAGAGCAGAAAAGAAACATGTGCTTATTAAGTACTTAAGAGAATTGAATGAGGAAAAAAATACTTTAATCAGGCCAGTCATGGTGGCTCGTGACTGTAATCCCAAGGTTTTGTGGGGCTGAAGCAGGAGGATCTCTTGAGCTCAGGAGTTTGAGGCTATAGTAAGGAATGATTGTGCCACTGTACTCCAGACTGAGCAACAGAGAGACACCCTGCCTCTCAAAAAAGGAAACACAAAAACAAAAAAACACCCAAACACTTTAATCATCCTTGTAAAATTTCATAGTCAAGGATAAAGAACACACATTAAAATGGTAAATTTTATGATATGTAATTATATTTCAATTTTAAAATATTGAAAACAATGCTTAATGAAAGAAACCAGACACAATTACTCAATGTTGTACAATCCCATTTATATGAAATGTCCAGAAATGGCGGAATTTTAGAGACAGAAAAAAGATTGAGAGTTGCCTGTGGGTGGGGGTGAGAATGAGGAGTGACTACAAACTGGCCTTGGGGTGATGGAAACATTTTAAAACTAGACTGTGGTGATGGTTGCACTACTCTGAAAATGTATTTAAAATCATTGATGTGTACACTTAAAACACATGAATTGATGGCATATAAAAAACACATTTTTAAAACTTTTTAAAAAATGACCACTAAGCTCCAAAAATTTCTGTTTAGATTAATTAGAGTATCTGAAATGTCATTTTAAACATTAACAACTGTAACAGTCATCTTGGCTTTCCATTCTTTTAAACATAACTTTCACATCTGTTTCATTCTTTGATTTAGGAATAAAAAAATACAAGACTTTAAAAATGGCTCAGGGATTTAGTAAGTTAGTAAAGCTGAAACTTTTTGTCATGTTAGTTGAAATGGAAAGAGTGTCTGTGATTTACAGATATTTTCCAGTAGATCTAGACTACTTGTTGGCATCTCAGATTCTGTAGGACTTTTTTTTGGCATGTGACAGAGTGATTAGTGCTGACAGAGTTTTTCCATAATTGTGCTATGTCCAAGGCTGGCCCTGGAAGTAGATGGTGTTGCTCCACCAGAAAAAGAAACAAAGAAAAAGAAAAAGGAGAAGGAGAGACTAGAAATAGGAAATCTCTAAAACACTTCCAGAATGAAACTAGGTCACCTACATAGAAATGAGAATCATGAAATGGTTCAGCAGCCAAGTGAAGGAGGGTAGATGGCAGTGCACACCAATATTTTCAACATTTGCAGGGAAAAAGCTTTTCTGAAAGCTTAAATTCAAAAGAATTGTGGGCACGGTGGCTCATACCTGTATTGCCAGCCACTTGGGATGCTGAGTTAGGAGGATCTTTTGAGGCCAGGAGTTGGAGGCTGCAGGGAGCTATAATCACACTACTGTACTATAGCCTGGGAGACAGAGCGAGATCCCCTCTCAGAAAAAAAAAGTATCGTGTACAAAATACATAAATTTTTCCTTTTAATTTAAGTACATTGCAAGACCATTGATTAGAGTTCCCCCTTAAAGCCTTTGTTTTGGAATCTTTTTTTTTTTTATATTTTTTTGAGACAGAGTCTCGCTCTGTTGCCTGGGCCAGAGTGCTGTGGCGTCAGCCTAGCTCACAGCAACCTCAAACTCCGGGCTCAAGTGATCCTCCTGCCTCAGGCTCCCGAGTAGCTGGGACTACAGGCGCACGCCACCATGCCTGGCTAATATTTCTATCTTTAGTAGAGACGGGTCTCACTCTTGCTCAGGCTGGTCTCGAACTCCTGACCTCAAGCAATCCTTCTGCCTCAGCCTCCCAGAGTGCTAGGATTACACACATGAGCCAACATCACTGGCCAAACGGATTATTTTAGAAAAAAGCAAAACAAAACAAAAAAGTCAAATGTACTATGTGGAACATGTTTGGTTTCTTATTCAAACATGTGCTAGAAGACATGTTTCACATAATCAGAGAAATTTCAATATGGACCGAGTATTAGGTAATATTGAGAAATTATTGTTGATGCTGTTATTGCAACCCAGAACACTCTTGTTCATGCCTTTCAGTACTGCTTTCTCCTACTACACTAGAAGAAGGACAATGTCTGTCTCATTAGAGGGAGGTGGCTATAGAGCATTGTGGTTAAGAGTGTGAACCACACTTATCACTTACGACATGATCTTGGGTAAGTAACTTTTTCTCTCTGTGCCTGGTTTGTTAAGAAAAATCCATAAAATGGGCAAAATAACCTAACCCAATTCATGGGCTTCATTTAAAGATTGAGTGAATTAATACCTGTAAAGCAGAACAATGTCTGGCCCAAAGTACACTTACAAGTGTTTGTTCAGGAATCTTCCAAACCCTGCATCACAATTATATTCTATGAATGCAAGGGAAAGTCTTTGCATAAGAAAAACCCTGGGACAATAGCCTGACCATTGACCATGCTCAGGTGGCCCTCATCCCCAGCAGCAGAGAGTGACAAGCACAGGAAGGGCCGCACAAGCATGTACACAACACAGGACAGTGCAGGATCACAGCTCTTGAAGCCAGGCTGGGTTCAAATCCTGTCTCTACTATCAGTGAGCTGTGTGACTTTGAGCAACTCACTCTCAGGCTCTCTGTGCCTCAGTTGACTCCTTCGTAGAAGGTGCCAGAACAGCACCCAGCACACAGGCTGGAGATGATGGGCACAGCCAGGAAAGATTTCCGTTCTTCAAAAATGGGAATGTTGACTCCTGTTTAAAAAGGAAGAGAAAGGAAAGTCACCACTAGCTAGGCGCCTATCCCGAGGCCAAGAGGAGTCTGTCCTGTTGCCATAAGCGGTGGTGCACAGCTCCCTTTCATCTGGGCGTGGTTCCAAATTTACTCCCCAAACTACTTTTTCTCAAGAGTTCTGGGGAAAAAGCCCTTGGGGAGCTTTTTAAAGCTATGCAGTTTGAAACTAAAGATTCAAGAGATAAGGGGCCCCCAACAGTGATTCCCTGTGCTGCTGAAGCCCCAGCCACACACTTCCAAACCTGTGCTTGCAGCGGCGATGCCTTTTCCATGTTGTTGATGGAAAAAGACACCCTCGGCTCTTCCCAGCAACACCGACCCGAGCTGCAGGATCAGGGAGCCTCCCCAGTTGTGACACTGGCCAGGCCCCCAGTCCGCCTGAGAGTGGGGACATCCGGTGTGGAGAGCGGCCAACCAACATACCCCAAAGCTTGGCGTCTCCACCCACAGAGTGCGACAGAAAGGCAGACACCTCTCCCAGGACTCAGCAAAGCCTCCCAGACGTCTGTTCCAAGTTCCGCAGCACAGCCAGCCAGTTCTCTTCCCTGGGCGAGTCCACGGCGGCTGATTTATTCCTTAGGGTCCCAAGACTATTCAGGCACCTGGTGACATTAGGGAGGCACAGACAGGAGTCAGGGTGTATCAAGCTCCTGGAAGCACCCAGAGACCCAAGGCTGAATGAGTCTGCAAATAGCGCAGGAGTCTCAGAATGAGATGTTAGCCGTGGCGGTATCTTGGGGCTACAAGGGAGGACCCTGGCTCAGGGACCCCCTCCCATGTCTGGCACCCTGTGTCTTGCACTATCTGTGCAGCTGCCTGTGGCCCTCAGCACTGCCCGCCCCAGCACAGACAATGATGCACTTTCCCAGGAGGCTGCGGTCCCGGCGCCAGGGCAGGAGCCAGGGTGGGGACAAGGAGGGAAAGAGCCTGTTGGCCCCCCAGTTCCCACTCCCCTCCCCATCCCTGACCAAGGGGCCACGCCTCAAGCAAGGGGTGCTGGTTGCTGGTGGGGGGGGTCCATGAGGGCTGTAAAGGAGGACACAGGTGATGTGTAATCCACACTTCATCCCAAGCCCCCAACCTCAGCCCTAACCAAACCCAGGCACCTTGATGCCAGAGGGACCCATGCTGCCTCCCAGTGCAGTAGCCAAGCTGGGAAGGGCGGAGAGACCAGGTGACCTTGAGGAGCTGGACCTGCAGCTGACCCCTCCTCCTGTCCCCTCCCTGTCCTAGCCCAAACCCAGAGGCACAGGCTTGATAGCAGGTTAGGATAAATACAGGATACGTCTCAACAAATAAAAGTTTTCCCCCCTTACATTTAAGAGGACAGAGCCCAGGCATCTGAAAAGGATAGAACATTCTGAACTCTTGTAATCCGTGGGGATCTGAAACAAGAAGTCACTGCTGCCAGTGTACAAATTAGCACCGTCTTTCCTGGATGTGGTTTGGCAAGATCAATTAAGATCCTTAACTATGGTCATAAGCTTTTTGAATTGGTGACACATTCTACGATCTATCTTAAGGAAATAAACCAGCAGCAATGATTTATACACAAGGGTCATAGAAATGTCCTTCAGGACACTAAAAAACATTAGAAAGAACACAAAAGATTAGAAAGATGTGTGCCAGAAGGCTAACCACGGGTGGTGAATTTGCAGACAATTGTTATTTTTTTTTAGGTTTATGTAATTTACACATTTGTCTCAATAGACATTTAGAATTTACCTGGTTCAGATTCAAAAGCTCTTTTATAAAGCATGCACATGAAGATGAAGAGATGGTGGGGTGGGAGGGGAGAGAGGAGTGAAAGAAAAAGGAAAGAAAAGAAGTCCATGGCTTAAGACTAACCCAAGCTACTGGTGAGGCAGGAGGTTCCCTTGAGCCCAGGAGACCAACCTGTGAAAGATAGGGAGACTGTTTCTAAAAAAACAAAAATAATAGGCTAGGCATAGTGGCTCATGCCTGTAATCTTAGCACTATGGGAGGAGGAGGCAGGAGGATTGCTTCAGGTCAGGAGTTCGAGGCCAGCCTGAGCAAGAGTGAGACCCTGTCTATGTTAAAAATAGAAAAATTAGCCGAGCATGGTGGTGTGTGCCTGTAGTCCCAGCTACTCAGGAGGCTGAGGCAAGAGGATCCCTTCAGCCCAGGAGTTTGAGGTTGCATGAGCTGTGGTGATGGCACTGGACTCTACCCACGTGACAGAGTGAGAGGCTAACTCAAGAACAAAAAATATTACTGGGGCATGGTGGCTCTAGTCTGTAGTCCCAGCTACTCAGGAGGCTGAGGCAGGAGGATGGCTGGAACCCAGGAGTTTCAGGCTGCAGTGAGCTATGATCTCCTCACTGTACTCTGGACTAAGTGACATAGTGAGACCTGCATCTAAATAACAGAAAACAATTGCTCTACAGAGCTTAAAATGATGGGACCTGAGTGGGACGTTAGGGAGTCTCGTCTTACTTAAGCAAAAATTGGAATGATCATTTGGCATAATTAGAGATCTCCTCCCCCACATTAATTATCTCAAACCCTGACTTGGTTCAGTTGATAAAATCCTGTATATTCCTCACCAGTTTTCATGTTGTAACTATGCTGTTTGATTCAGGTCAGAAGCTACCAACATCTGATCTATAAATAATTTGATATTCACCAGACACGCTTGTAATTTTCCAACCCCTGTCTTCCACATGGCATGTGGATTCCACCAAACACTCATTTGCTTGGGGTTGGGCCAGGGCACTTTTCCCAAAGAGCTAACAAAAGCTCCAAGGTCTTTGGGCAGAGCCTTGGCAAAGCAAGCTGCTGGTGAGTAACTGGGAGAAGTGTCCACAACCTCTGCCCTCCCCAGTCTTCCCCCCTCCAAATCCTTCCCCTCTAAAAGGCAACATGCAACCTTCCATTTTGAACATTTTAATTAAAAATTTACAAAACATCATGGGCTCTTTATATACATTTTGCATTAGATAATTTAATAAAATGCAAAGCCATGTTTATACATATCTTTAGCCATCTTTCCATGTCTCATTACATTTTGGGGATTTCAACCTCAAACCACGTTTCCATTTAAATCTCAAGAAGAAAATTTAAGCATATAAACAGTTCTAGGGGAAAAGGCATGTGTGTATGTTGTATCAATGTTAGGGAATTTTTCTGCTAGAATATTTCAGAACAGCTTTGTTTCCAAAACTCTTCTTTTGGTCAGCCTGAAAGAAAAGGTGCTTTGAAAATAAGAACTGATCTCCAAGGTAAACTGAGGCACACACTGTGTTTGTGAATGGGCAAAAAGCATGATCACAGGGGCTATGTCCTTCCAGTGCCAACGACATCCTTGGGATCACAAAGAAGGTCCATCTGTCCTTGGGGGAGACTGCACGTGTTCTCAGGAGGATAATGGGGCTGAACACTCAGTCTCCGAGTGCCAGCTCCTGCAGACACTTGCTTGGCCACCAGGGTAATGTGCCTGGACTGCTAGTCATTCTGCTAACGGCCAGGGTAGCATCCTCTTTACTCCCTCACTGCTTCTTGTGTCCTCCCCAAAGCTGTCCACTCTGATGGGCAACCTGATCCTTAGACAAGGGAAATACAAGTCTCTGGGCTTTCCAGTAGCCCTGCAGATAAATGTGTGGTTGTCAGGCAGTGGGAGCCAATACCAACAACTCCTTCATCACCCTGTCCTTTTTGGTTAGGGGAAGGGCTGTCAAGGAGGAGCAGTGGCAAGTGTCCAGGCTGCTGGGTGAGGGCCAGAGAGAACGTGTTGTCACAGTCCTACTTCCCCCATCGCTGCTGAAGGGGGTTCCTAGTGAAACAGCACTCGTGACTTCAGCCTGCCAT